>PVKS010031071.1:0-11881 GCA_004027875.1 Aplodontia rufa
GGTTACTTTAAGATCATTCTGAGAAGCTGATTAAACGATATGGAACATTATTGTATCCGAAGGGACATGGCCCTGTCAGCTTTGTGGCTGCTGAAAAGATGTGACAAGCAGCATATTCTTGCTCTGGGCATAACTTCGGTGCGTGCACCAACACTGCCACCTCCTCTGACTCAGTTTCTCTTTCCCGAGGTTGCTTTTTGTTCATTGTGTTGGATGAAATGAACTGGTTGATTTGAACATTGGAGTGGATTATAAGTCTTTAGGGGAAACTTTTAATTCATTATTAGGATAAAAGAAAATAAAGCAAACCATCAATTTTGAATAAGCAAGTTTAAAAAAAAACTTTATTATTTTTTGGAGTCATTTTGAGTTCAGAGCAAAATCAAATGAAATGTACAGAGATTTCCCACATCTTCCCTTCCTGAACATAGATATAGCCTCCCCTGCATCAGATCCTGCAACAGAGTGGCACACTGGTTACAATGGATGAGCCTGCAAGGACGCATTATTATCACCCTAAACCTACAGTGTGTGTCTGGGCTGACTCTTGGTGCTCCATGTTCTGTGGGTTTTGACACGTGTAATGTGCTACGGCTCCACTATCGGATCACCTAGCGTAGTTTCACTGGTCTGTCCATTCACCCCTTCCTCCTCGCCTGCCCCTGGCCACCACCCAGCTGGTTCTTCCAAAGTGTCACATAGCTGGAATCATATAGCTTGCAGTTTACTCAGATTGTCTTCTTTCTCTTAGTTCTATGCCTTCAAAGTTTCCCCACATCTTTTCATGGCTTGAAAGTTCATTTCTTTTTAGGGATGAATAATAATTCATTGTCTGCATCATGTATCACAGTTCATTTATCCATTTGCTTCAAAATCTTAATTATAAATAAAGCTGCTATAAATACGTGTGTGTAAGTGTTTTTTTTGTGGACCTGGATTTTCAACCAATTCAGACATATACCAAAAAACTCACTGGAACCTTTGGTAAGAGTATATTTTGAAAGAAACTGACATTCCCACCAACAATGAAGGAAACTTCCAGTTGCTCCACATTCTTGCCAGCGTTTGATGGTGTTTGGGATTTGGCTCTTTTAATATGTAATGGTATCCTGTTGTCACTGTAACTTGCAATTCTCTGATGTCACATGGTGTTGAGCATTGCCATCCATGTGTCTTCTTTGGAGAGGTGTCTTCTAATCTTTTGGTTGCTTTTTTATTGGATTATTTTCTTACTGTTGGCTTTCGAAAGGTCTTTGTATATTTTGGCTAACAGTCCATTATCAGATATGTCCTTTGCAAATATTTTCTCCCAGAACAGTTTTATAAAGGTAATAATGTTTGGGAGTTTTAAATTAATCTTAGCATTGTATAAACAGAATAACTTTAAAAGAAATATATTAGCTATCATGATCAAATTTAGGGAAAACTGAAAAGATGTTGATTCTGCACATCTAATAATTTTGTGTGAAGGAGAGAATGTATTAAAATTTCTTAGTTGCAAAGTTGTATTTGTGAAAAAATTTTAAGAAGTAGATAATCTAATAAGACTGGAAAATAGTGGAGATCTATAGAGAAAAACAAACTTGTTAACATCTTTCCATCGTTTTCCTTTCCTCTCCGTGTATTATAATTATTCCTGTCTCCCTTGCTAGACTCTGAGCTCCTGAGATACAGTATCCTCCCAATATTTTGATCTTTGCTGCAGATATGAGACAGAGTAGACCCTCAAGGAATGTTTCTTGAATGTATAAATACAGTTGTCCTTGTTTTCCGTAGGCAAATGATTCCAAGAATCCCCACAGATACAAGACTCTGAGGCTCAAGTCCTGTATAGAAAATGGCATAGTATTTGCATATTTTAAATTATCTGCATGTTTTAAATGGTCTCTAGCTTACTTATAATCCTTAGTAAATGTAAATATTATGTAGATAATTGTTACTATATTGTTTGGAGAATAATAATGACAAGAAAAGGTCTATAGGTATTCAATGCAAATGTAATGTTTTTCAAGAATTTTTTATCCATAGTTGATTGAACCCAGGGGTATGAAACGCACCGATATGGAGAGTTGACTGCATACGATGAAATGTGTAGTAACTTAAGAATATTCCAAAGTTTCCATGGCATTGGCTCTGTCAGAAACGATCTTGCAACACTGACATGTTTGGAGGCCCTACTGCACAGTGGTCAAGAACTGGGTTTTGAAATCAGGGCGATCTAACCCTGAGTCTCAGTGTCAAGCTGTGTGATCTTGGACAAAGTTTATTTCTAATTGTTTATTTCTCTGCGGTGAAATGAGACCAAAAGTAATTATCCTATCTCATGGGTAGTTGTGGGGATTCGATAAGAAGATGGATGCAAAGTGCCTGGCATGTGGGAATGGTTCAGCAGATGTCTGTCATTGTTGTGTCTAGCAAATAAACGGATCAGTACAGACACAATAAAGAGGAGTTTACAAAGCTGAGGGAGGAGTGTTAGGTCTCCCAGAAGAGCCAGGCTAACTCCTGCAGAGGCATGTTTAGAAGGAGACAGTGGTGCCAGGACCCAGCCTTGTCTTGGTGCAGGGTGCACTGCGCAAATGGAGTTCTGCTGAGATTCCAGTCCTACACTGTGGCTGGCCTTGTGCCAAGGACACTTGCGCTTAAGGATCCTTGTAGGGCAGGTGTCTTCTGACCACTTTCATGTCAGGGCTGGGTACAGGATTCGGAGCTGGCATCAATCTCAGGTGGCCATGACCTGACAGTGATCTTCTCGTCATTAAAGACCCTGCAGGAGGCTCCTATAGACCTGGAGTGACCAACTCCTGGGGATCAGATCACAACAAAGTACAGTCTCTTAATTGGCTGTCTAGAGTCATAACACCCCAAACATTAACGAAACATTGCTGCCTACATAATTACTAATCCTGTTTAGTATGGAAGACAGTACAAGGGTGGTGGGGTGATAATCACCTGAGTTATTGACGTTTGCAGAGGAAGTCAAAACACAGGCTCTGGCTGCCACCAGGAATTGCTGTGCAGCTCATAATATAAAAGATTTCGCTGGGGAGACATTAGAAGCAGATGGAAAATTATGGGCAGATAAATAACTGATCTCATCTTCAATAAATAAGTCCCATGAAAGTGAGGCTGCTTAAGCGGAAAAGAACCGGTTTATGGCCTGGATAAGGTTCTTTTGGTCCAGCTTGATCTTTGTAGAATGTTTATTGAAGCGTGAACCCCAAGGGCAGAAGCATCTACCACACTCAAAGAATGACAGTGTTGCTCTCCCAACTCATTACCTGGCAGCAACTTTGTGAAACTTGCTCTGAAAACACGGTGGGCTTTTCTGTCTGATGCTCAGTCTGGGTAACATTGACGGCAAGCTACAAACTAGAGAGGAGTGAACATTTTGATACATCTGGATAATTATAGGAGATAATGGGTGTAGTTAGAATACAAGCGGAAACAGTATGATAGCTAACCTAACAATTACCTCAACATGTATGAATTTTACACCATCGGGAGATCCTTGCCTAGGATGCTGGGGGATGTAGAGGGGGGGAAGGGAAAAGGAAGGATATCAAGGAGACCAGAGGGAGGGAATATGGGGGGAATCTAATCAGAGGGGAACCTCCGACTTCCATGAGAAGTCCAATTAACTTGGGGTTTAAGTAGGGGAAACATGGAACCATGGGGAACCCAAGGGGGGAAACCATGGAATGGCACCAGCCTTGGCTTGTTCTGTCATTATACTTTTGTTCTTGATTGTTTGTTGATGAATCCCTCCTAATTGTAAGACTATGTTTAATGAATAAAAAAGAAAGATATATGGGTGTCTTTCTTCTTGTCTGTCAATCATCTCTCTCTGCCTCTATCCCTTTCCCTTATCCATTTGTCCACCCACCCTATCCATTTGTTCACGCTATCCATATCCATCTATCTATGACCCATCTATCTGTCTACTTATCTACCCAGAGTAAGCCTTCTCTTGTCTATTAGAAAGTTTACAAGAAGTAGACATTATATGGATTAATGTTTCTTCCTTCCTTCCTTTCTTTCTTTCTCTCCTGTGCCTCCCTTCCCCTCCTTCCCCCCCTTCCCCTCCTTCTCCTCTTTCTTCCCTTCCTTCCCTTCCTCTCCCTTTTCCTCTTTCTTTTTTGATGGATTTCTCACTCTGTGGTCCAGCCTGGCCTCAAACTTGTGATCCTCCTGCCTCATCCTCCCAAATAGCTGGAACTTCAGGTGTGTGCCACTGTGCCTAGTATGGGATGGATTCTTTTCTGATAAGACAATTTTCTTCTGAATTAGTAGGAACAACAGAATTTCTAATTACAACCTTGATTTCTAAAATTTTTTTATTAAGGACTTGAGTTATTGTATAATCATAAATGCATATAAAGTAACAATATGATATGCATTTGATCCTAAACAATAGTTACTTCCACATCACCCACACCCAGTCTCTTGATTCTTCTATATTATGTCCCTGTAAGAGAAATAAATGTCCATATATATAAATATACATGTGATTGTAAATTTTCCAGGATTAAGTGATTGCATAAATATTATTTGACTTCTCAGCGGCGTAAAGAGTATGCTACATTGTTGATTTTCTCCCTAGATCTCTCCCAATCCTTCCTCCCTCTCCTGATCCTTGCCTATCCCCTTCCCCCTACGTGTGTTTGATTCCCTTAGATTATGTGTTGCTATTCCTTTGGTGGGTCTACCTTTTTCACCCAAGCCTGGGTTTAGCTTCAGCCTCCACAAATGAGAGAAAGCATTTGACTCTTGACTCTCTGGGTTTGACACTTCACTTCGCATGATTTCTTCAATTGCCATCCATTTACCTTTAAAGGGCGCAATATCTTTGTTTCTAATACCAAGTAGAACTCCATTGTGTGTGTGTGTGTGTGTGTGTGTGTACATATTTTATATATATATACACACATACACATATTGTGTATCAGAGCTTTTGGATCCATTCATCCAGTAAGGGGCATCTAGGTTGATTCCACAATTTAGCTATTGTAAATTAAGCTGCTATGAACATAAATTTTGCTGTGTAGCTGTAATGTGCTGATTCTAATTCCTCTGGGAAAATACCCAGAAGAAGGATCACTATATCTTATGGTAGATCCAACTGTAATTTTTTGAGGAATCTCCACATTGCCTTCCAGAGTGACTGTACCAGTCTGGAGTTCCACCAACAGTGTGCTAGTGTTCCTATCTCCCCCCAACCTCTCCAGCATTGGTTACTATTTGTATTCTTCATCTTTGCCAGTCCGACAAGGGTGAGGTGAAATATTTACGTAGTTTTGATTTGCATTTCTGTGGTTACTAGTGATTTAGAACACTTTCTCATGTGTTCATTGGCTTGCTCAATTTCCTCTGTTGAAAAGGTTCTGTTTAGCTCTCCAGTCCATTTATTGATTGGATTGTTTGTGTGTGTGTTTTTTTTTTTTTTTTTAAAGAGAGAGGAACAGTGAGAGAGACAGAAACTTTATTTAGTTTTTCACATGGCCTTTGTTGCTCCAACGCTTGGTTGTGTGCGTAGTGCTGGGGTTTGAACCCAGGTCCTCGTGCTTGCCAGGCAAGCGCTGAAACCGCTGAGCCACTGCTCCAGCCCTTGTTTGTGTTTTGATATTAAGTTTTTTGAGTTCTTTGTAAATTTTTGATATTAGTCCTCTGTTGGAGGAATCACAGGCCATGATTATCTCCCATTCTGTAGGTTCTGTCTTGACAGTTTGGACCACTTCCTTGGCTGAGCAAAAGCTTTTTAATTCAATGGCATCCTACTCATTAATTCTTGATTTTAATTCTTTCTCTTTGGGAGGCTTGTTGAGCAAGTCATTGTCAACTCCCACATGCTGGAATGTTGGTCTTAATTTTTCTTCTAGCAGTTGTATGGTAGTTGGTTTAATTCCTAATTCCTTGATTCATTTTGATTTGAATTTTGAGCAAGGTGAGAGATTAGAATGTAATTTCAACTTCCTGCAAGTGGCTGTCTAGCACTATTTGTTGAATAGGCTGTCATTCCTCCATGGTATATTTTGACCCCTTTGTTAAATATCAGATGTTTAAATATTTGTGGATTTATCTGAGTCTTCTATTCCATTGGTCTTCATGCCTATTTTGATACCAATACCATGCTGTTTTTATAACTATAGCTCTATAGTATAGTTTTATCTGGTATTGGAAAACCACCTGTTTCATTTTTCTTGCTTAGTAATATTTTGACTACTCTGTATTTGTGGTTATTCTAGATGAATTTTAGAATTGTTTTTTAAAATATCTGTAAACAATGACATTGGTATCTTGATGGGGATTGCACTGAATCTGCATAGAGCTTTTGGTGGAATAGCTATTTTATTATATTAATTCTGCCTAACTAAGAATATGGAACATCTTTCCATCTTCTCAAGTCTTATTCAATTTGTTTTTTTTTTGATAATTTTCATTGTAGAAGTCTTTTACTTCCCTTGTTAGATTAATTCCCAAGTATTTTATTCTTTTTGATGATATCGTGAATTGAATGGGACTATTTCCTGATTTCTTCTTCTACCCTATTATTGTTAAGGTATAGGAAAGTTATTGATTTATGGATGTTGATCTTGTAGCCTGCTACTATGCTAAATCCATTTATAAGCTCAAGTAGTTTCTGGTGGAGTTTTATGGATCTTCCAGATAGAGGATCATGTCATCAGCAAAAAGGGATAGTTTGACTTCCTCCTTTTCTATTCTTATCCCTTTGATTTCTTCCTCCTGTCTGATTGCTCCAGCCAGGGTCTCAAGGACTGTATTGAATAAAAGTGGTGAGAGTGGGCAGCCTTATATTTTTTCCTGAATTTAGTGGAAATGCTTTCAATTTTTCTCCATTTAGTATTATACTAGCAGAGGTTTTGGTATTTATGGCCTTTATAAAGTTAAGATAAGAACCTTTGATCCCATTTATTTCTAGATTTTTGAGCATAAATGGGTGCTGGATTTTGTCAAAGGCCTTTTCTGCACCAATTGAGATGATCATATGGTTTTTGTCTTTAATACTGTTTAAGTGATGAATCACATTTATTGTTTTGCATATATTGAACCTACCTTGCATACCTGGAGTGAAGCCCACTTGATCATGGTGAATTATCTACTTAATATGTTTTTTAATGCAGTCTTCTAGAACTTTATTAAGGATTTTTGTGTCAATGTTCATTGATCTGTAGTTTTCTGTTTTTGATGTGTCTTTGTTGGGTTTGGTGTCAAAGTTATGGTTGGCTCATAAAAAGTGTTTTGGAGAGTTCTGTATTTTTCAATTTCTTGGAATAACTTAATAAGGAAAGGTGTTAGCTCCTCCTCATAGGTGTGGTAAAACTCAGTGGGGAATCCATCAGGCCTTTCTTCTTTGGAAGGCTTTTAATTGCTCTATGGATTTCAGTGCCTGTTATTGGGCTGTTTAGGATTTCAATATCATCCTACGTCACTTTGGAGATGTTGTATGTGTTTGGAAATTTGTCTATGACTTCTAGATTATCTGATTTAGAGGCATATAGTTTTTCAAAATATGTTCTGATAATCTGTTTGATTTCCATAGGGTTAGTGGTGATTGCTCCTTTTTTGTTGGTATTTTTGTTGATTTCCTTCAATTCTCTCCTTTTAGTGATATTAGCTAGGGGTCTGTCAGTTTTATTTATTTTCTTGAAGAACCAGCTCTTTGTTTCATCAATTCTTTTTATTGTTTTTTTTCCCTCAATTTCATTGATTTCAGCTCTGATCTTGATCATTTCCTGTCTTCTGCTGGCTTTGGTCTTAGATTGGTCTTCCTTTTGTAGGCGTTTTAGATGGAGCATAAACATTTATTTGAGATCTCTCTCTTCATTTTTAATGTGGACATTCAGTGCTATAAATTCCCCCCTTTAGAATGCTTTCATGCTGTCCCAGAGGTTTTGATATGTTGTATCTTTATTCTCATTCTCTTCCAAGAATTTTTTAATTTCTGCTTTCATATCTTCTTGGATCCATTCTTCATTTAATAGGGTATTATTCAAACTCCATATATATGTGTGTTTTTTGTTGTATTTTTTGCTGTAATTGCTAGGGTAATGGTGTTATGGTCTGATGGGATACATGGAATAATATCTACTTTTTTATATTTGCTGAGATTTCCTTTGTGAACTGGAATATGACCTATTTTGGAGAAGGATGCATGCATTGCTGAGAAGAGAGCATACTCAGCCAATTTGGGGTGGAATATTCTATAGATGTCTGTTAAGTCCATTTGATTTATAGAATCTTTTAGATTGGAGATCTCTTTATTTTTTTTGCTTTGATGATCTGTCTATTGGTGATAGATGAATATTAAAGTCTCCCAGTATTATTGTGTTGAGACCCACAGTGGTTTTCTGTCATAGAGTAATTTTCCACATAATTGGGGGTGTTGGTGTTTGGAGAGTATATATTTACTATGGTTATATCTTCCTGTTGTGTTGTTACCGTTACTAGGGTGTAGTGACCTTCTTTGTCTCTTCTGATTAATTTATACTTGATATCTAGTTTGTTGGATATAAGTATTAAAACACCAGCTTGCTTTCTACCAGCTATACACCTGGTAGATTTTTTTCTGTCCTTTCACCCTCGATCTGTGGATGTTATTGGCTATAAAGTGGGTCTTCTGTAAGCAGCATGTTGTTGGATTTTGTTTTTTGATCCAATCCACAAATATTTCTTTTGATTGTTGCATTGAGAGGTTGTGTTTCATATTCTTTGTTTTATTTATGAGTTTTGTGGTTTCTTGGTTGTATTTTGATAGTGTGTACTTTTATTGAATTTCTTGTTTTTTTGAATTTCCTATAGTGTTTGCTTGTTCTTCTAGCTGGAGTTTATCTTTGAGGATTCTTTGTAATTCTGGTTTTTTTTTAATGATTGCTGCAAGTTTGATCGTATCATGAAATGTTGTTTCCCCATCAAATTTGAAGCTGAGTTTTGCTGGGTATAGTATTCTTGGCTGCATGTTGTGGTCATTCAGACATTGAAAGATCTCTTTTCTGGATCTTCTTGCTTCTAGGGTCTGAGCTGAAAGGTCAGAGGTGATACTTACTGGCCTCTGAATGTAATTTGGCATTTCTCTCTTGCAGCTTTTAATATTCTTTGCTTGATTTTCCTGTTATACATGTTGAATATGATGTGTCTTGGTGAACTTCTCTTTTGATTAGGCCTATTGGGTATCCTATACACTTCCTGGATGAGCACATCTGATTTTATTTTAATATGGGGAAATTTTTTCTTTAATTACTTCATTGAGAATTTTCTTTAGCTCATTCATTTGTGTTTCAATTTATTTTTGTATCCCCATTACTCTTAGATTGCTTGTTCTGATTTCATCCCAGATATTTTAAAAATTCTGCTCATGCTGTGTGAGATTTTTTTTGTGTATGTCATCTGAGTGCTCAAGCTTACTCAGCCAGTCCTCATTGTTGAATGTTCTTCAAGAGCTGAGGTTCTGTTTTCCATAGAAGTTAGTCTATTATTAAATTCTTCCATCATTACTCTAATGTTATTGACTGAAGATTTCAGCTCTGTTACTTCCTTTTTCAGTATGTCTATTTCTTTGATAATACTTTTTCATAGCTTGAGTTTTCCCACTTAATCCCTTCATTATATCTTCCTTTAGTTCATTATTCCTTGTAGTTATCAGATCATTGATATTTTTTTTTCTACGTTTTCATCCTGCTCCCAACTTTTTAGGGAAGTTGTGGATTGAGGTGAACATTTTCTAGTTTGATTCTTCCTTTTTAAAGAGTTTCTTTTGTCTTAATTGAGATTCCCAGTGGGGAAGCAAGGCAGGTCTCCAGGATGTTCTTCCTTGTAAGTCAAAAAGTTGGATCAGACACCAACCCTTTTGATGATCACCTTCTTCCAGAAAGCTGTTTCTGCCTGGGCCTTGTTTTGCTCCATCTTTTGGATGTAGAATCAAGGTTACTGATCTGAAACCCAGTTGTTCTGGGTGACGGCCATGCCAGGATCAGAAGAGGCTTGGAGCAGCATGACGGGTGTGGGGTGGGCAGGGGCTGTTCCAGGTGGGGATCCTTCTCCAGTTTGTCCTGGGTGTGTGCTGGGGCCCAGACCAGAAGAGGTGTGGGCTGGACCTACAGCTGGGTGGAAGCTGTTCTGGAAGTATGTCCTATCTGGGGGGTGCCCTGATTGCCTGCCAGGCAGGGACCAGAAGAGGCTCCAAATGGCAGGTTGGGTGGGTGGGGGATGCTCCAGGTGGGCATCCTCTTTAGGTATATCCTGGGTGTGTGCTGGACGGGGGCTGCTTCAGCTGGGGGTCCTACCTAGGGGTATACAACCTTGATTTTTGAAGGCATTTCTAGATTCCAGATACATAATACATGTGCAGCGTTCATGGAGTCTCAAATATTACCTAATAGTCCATGGGGAAAAAAGACTAAAATTGCTACCACTTGAATTTAAAAATATGTTTTTTTCATGAAAATAATATATAAATAGGTTCTTTGAGTATTATCAAAAATCAGGTAAAGCTAAAATTCCCTTCACCACCCCTATTCCGTTTCTCTATCCCAATTCAGCTACTGAAATCAGTTTTCCAAATAGATATGTATATGGGGAATTTCTGGTCTACCTTCTTCTTCTAAGCACATGAATCATACAGATTAAGGTCCAGTTTTTAACTTCATTAAACCTCAATTACCTCCCTCAAGCCTACATCTATAAATACAGTCACATGGGGATTAAGGACCTCCACATGAATTTTGAAGGAACACAACTCAGTCTACAGCAATCATATAATGAGATATATTTGGGATTGTTCAGTATGTACAGATCTACCATTCAGGAAAATGTACTCACCCTGAAGGTAACTTGCATGGTGTTTCATAGCTTGAATATTTCATAATATATTTACCCATATAAATGAAGGATGAATCCTTCCATTTTATTTCACTATGATAAGGAATGTTGCAATATAAAAACCTCATATACATTTATATCTGCACTGTGCATCTGAGTGGAGCATTTTCAGGGCTACTGCATAAGTTTTGACCATTTGCATTTATTCCTCCAGGTCAGGGATGGCAGGATTCGGCAAACTTGTTCTACAGAGGAACAGACAGAAAACATTTTAGGCTCCACAGTCCAGCCACAGCTGCCCTGTAGGAGTAAAGCAGCCACAAACTGTGCAAATAACTGGGAGTATCTGTTCCAATAAAACTTTATTTACAAAGGAAGGCACCAGGCCAACCTGTTTTGTACTGTCCAGACCTGTGCACCAGGAGATTACTGTACATTTATACCACTCGTGTCTTGAGAGTTTTGTGGAATTTTCCTATATGTCTATTCTTTACAATTTGGTTTCCTTGAGTCTGTCTTTGAAAGGTTTTCAATACTCACCGTACTTCTCATAAGATTCTTCCGTGAAGTTCAGCAAATGATGGGTCATGACTGTGCTAACACCAGAGATTTCCGTGGTACCTATTCTTCCCTCTCTGGACCTCAGGGGTGGGATCCTCTACAGTGTGGGAATCAACCACATGACCTACTGCCCCACCGTGCCCCTGGCTACCTTTGCTCCCACTTCTTGGCACTGGTCTTAGCAACTGCCAACAGATTGTAATGATGGTTTGAGATTTGGATTTTAAACGCGGCGGCAAGTTTCCAGAGTGGGGAGCGCTGGCTGCAAGGTGGTAAGAGGCACCTGCACGCCCATGTTCCTAGCAGTACTCTTCAGTGTAGCCGAGGAATGGAACAGCCGGAATGCCCATCCACGGAGGAGAGGACGAAGAAAGTGTGGCACATGCACACAGTGCGACATTACTTAGCCTAAAGAAGAAAGAAAACCATGGGTGAGCCTTGAGAACATTGTGCTGAGGGAAGCAATCTGGTCACAGAAGACAAA
>PVKS010031071.1:11981-23869 GCA_004027875.1 Aplodontia rufa
AAAAAAAAAAAAAAAAAAAAAAATAGAGGGCTGGAGTGGTGGCTCAGCGGTTTTGGTTCTGCCTGGCAAGCACGAGGACCCGGGTTCAAACCCCAGCACCACATACACAACTGAGTGTTGGAGCAACTAAGGCCATGTGAAAAACTAAATAAAGTTGTTTCTCTCTTTCTCTGTCTCTCTCACTGTCCCTCTCTCTTTAAAAAAAAAAAATAGAAGTAAAAGAGTCACAGAATCAAAGAAAAAGTGGCTGCCAGTTTTGCAGAAAAAAACAACAAAAATGAGTCAGAGAGCACTCTATGGAGTCTTTAAGTCTATTTCATTGTTCTTTTCTGCAGAGAAAATCTTTGAGTTTCTTGATCAACAGTGTTTTGAATTGCATACAGAGCTGTACTTTGTAATTTATTGATTTCTGCTTTTCTACTTATTTACTTCTTATACTTTTTTAAAAAGGGAACTACTTTTGTTACCTAATGTTTTAAGCTGAAAGCTTATTTCATTTACTTTTGGTCTTTTTAGTTTTCTAATGAATATGTTTAATGTTCTGAATTTTCCTCTGAATACTGCTTTATTGATACTTGATTAGCTTTTGTTAAATCCATTTTTCACTGTTTACAAATATTCTTTCCAGTGCATCTCAAAGCTCATGATACTGTCTACATAATTTTTTTTTAAGAGAGAAGGACAGTGTGAGAGAGAGAAAGAGAATCAATTTTATTTAGTTTTTCATGTAGCTTTCATTGCTCCAACACTTTGTTGTGTACGTGGTGCTGGGGTTTGAACTCCTGCACTCACACATGCCGGGAAAGTGCTGTAACTGCAGAGCCACGGCTCCAGTCCCCCCAGTCTCCTCCTTGATCTCTTTTACTTCCCAGCTGTAGGTGCGTGGGTTTTGCTCTGCCACATTCTCCCCACCAGGATGTACTACTTTGTCCAAAGCAATAGTGGCCACTGATCATGGACTAACACCTCTAAAACTATGAGCCAAAATAAACCTTTTCTGTTCTGAGTTGATTATCTAAGGTATTTGTTACAATGACAAAGCTAACACAAATTGGAAGATCTCTTTATATCTTCCAGATAAAAGTTCTTTATTAGATGATTTGCAAATATTGTCTATTATTCTGTGTTGTCTTTCATTTTCTTGATGATGCCTTATGAAGACAAGAGCTTTAATTTCAGAGTAGTCCAAAGTGTCACTCTCTCTCTCTTTTTTTTTTTTTTTAAGGGAGAGGGACAGAGAAAGAAAATCAATTTTATTTGGTTTGTCACGTGGCTTCCATTGATCTGACGCGTCCTTGTGTACATGGTGCTGGAGTTCATGTCCTTGCACTTGCCAGGCAAGCACTGTAACTGCTGAGCCACTCTGCTCCAGCCCCAGTATCACTCTTTTCTATTTCAGTGTTTGTGCTTTTGGTGTCTTATCTAATGAACTATGGCATAATCCAAAATCAATGAATTTGCACCTCTGCTTTCTTCTAAGAGTTTTATCATTTTGGCTTTTAAATTTAAGTCTTGACCTTTCCTGAGTTAATTTTTGCATATTTTGTGAGATAGATGTCTGACTTCAGTCTTTTGCACGTGGCTAGTCAGCCTAGCACCATCTATTGAAATGACTGTTTTTCCCCCCTGTTGAGTTGTCTTGGTGCCCTTGTCCAAATCAATTGACCATAAATGTCTGTGTTCATTTCTGGATTCTCAGTTCCATTCCATTGACCCAAGTCTGTCCTTAGGCTAATGGTCACCATTGTTTTTGAACTTACTTTTGTGCCTCAGACTGATTTTTTTCTCCCCCATTCAGAATCTCTCCAGTGCTTTAAATAGTAGTTTTCAGCTAGTGAATTTTCAATGGTTTTGCAACGTGACAGTGATCTGATACTTTGGGTTTAGAAATTGCATTCCTACCTTTGAAATGCCTCATCGTCATCTTTCCTTCATGATCGTTTAAGATAGATCAGATGTAAAACAAATTCTGTTTTCTTAGTTGATAATCTGTAGGACTTTAGGATTTCCTTCTTATATTTATTTTTTTATTTATTGAAATTTTTATAGTACTGTATGGTGTGGTTTGCTTTCTGTTTGCCTCTTTCACTCTGAGGATTGCTCTGTGATATTTCTCTGTTTTTGCTCCATTTTCTCCATTATTTCCTTCCACCATTTATATTTTCAGATATTAGAAAATTTGAATCTGGCCTCAAAAACAAAGAAATAGTCAATAACCATGCTAGAAATAGAAGGGGTACTTTTGATAGACCAAGAACTATGAGGAAGCTTAGGCACGCCAAGCAGTTGTTATGAGATGAACATACCGGTGGGAGCTATTGCCAAGATTTGCACAAGCGGGGGTGTTGGGAAAGTATCAGTGGCTCAGAAGGTGCCCTGGCCAAAGAGGGGACCAAGGACAGTGGAGAGCTGGCTTGGTGATTTAGGAAAGCAGTCAAGAAGTGAACATCAAATTGTCACCCTGCAGCGGGAACTGTAGCTGTGGCAGTTTGGCTAGGACAGGCATGAAGTGTTATGGCAAGCTGGCCTAGCCTAAGAGTAATGGGGAGCCCACACTCTGATCTGGTAACTTCTTCACTGTGGGGAAACAAATTTCACCTTCCCCACACTGTGGGACAACTTTTGATGAAAAGAGAGAGTTTGCAGACAAGCTAAGGACAAAGCTCAGATTAGAAGATTAGCATGTAACCAAGACTCAATATTGTGGAGAGGGATGACGTCACCACCAAAGAAGGCCAAACTCAACACAGAGAAAACAGCGGCACCAGAAAACGTTCAGCTGCATCTCAGAACAGCTACTATTAAATACCTAAAAGCACTACAGGAAGATGTAAGTAATGTTGCATCCATAAGAAAGAAACAAGCAGAGATCTGACAAAATGGATTTTTTAATGCTTTAAACATTTTTTTTATTAGATGGATATAGAGATACAATTGAGGGGGAAACATTATCAAACATTCAAGAACCAATGTATATACACTTAGTTATCCAGGGCTAATGCCATATCATAGATGCCCAGCTTGGGTTCCCCCTGTTGCTGTTTCCCCCAGAAGACCTCCTGAGTTAAATGGATATCTCATGGAGTACAGAGATCTTCTGAGATGATTCCACCATATTCTCATTCTCCAGTCTCCTAGGTGTTCTTCCTACCTCCCTCCCCCTTTCCCTCTCCCTACTCCGCGAAGTAGCCTAGGGAGTCATCTCCCTGTTGCATTGAGAATCATACAATTTGAAGTTATTATTAGCTTAGCTGTCTAAAATGCTGTTTCCCCATATATTCTAGCTTCCACAGATGAGAGATACCATTCAGCCCTTGAGCTTCTGAGATTGGGATACTTCACTTAGCATAATTCTTTCCATCTCCATCCATTTGATATCAAAAGCCATAATATCGCCTTCTCTAATGGCTTAGTAGTATTCCATTGTATAAAAGTACCAAAGTTTTTGTATCCACTCATCGAGTGAGGGGCATCTGGATTGGTTCCATAATCTAGCTATAGTAAATTGAGCTGCTATAACATTGAGGAAGCCACATCACTATAATACACTGATTCTAACTCTTTTGGGAAAATCCCCAGGAGTGGGATAGCTGGGTCATAAGGTGGTTCCATCCTTAATTTTTTGAGGATTCTCCACACTGCTTTCCATAGTGGCTGAACCAGTTTGCAGTCCCATCAGCAGTGTAACAGTGTTCCTCTTTTCCCACAGCCCCTCCAGCATCTGTTGTTGTTAGAATTTTTCATTTTTGCCACTCTAAGAGGAGTGAGGTGGTATCTCATTGAAGTTTTGATTTGCATTTCCCTTATAACTAATGATGTAGAGCATTTTCTCATATATTTATGGGCTTTCTGGACTTCCACTGGTGAGAAGTTTCTTTTAAGATCCATAGCCCATTTATTGATTGGATTATTTGTGAGTTTGGACTTTAGTTTCTTTAGTTCCCTGTATATTCTGGATATTAGCCCTCTGTCCGAGGTGTAGCAGGCAAAGGTTTTCTCCCATTCTGTAGGTTCTCTCATGATGCTCTTGACTAGATCTTTAGCTGTGCAAAAACCTTTTAGTTTAATTGCATCCCATTCATTTATTATTGACTTTACTGCTTGAACCAGGGGAGCTTTGTAGAGGAAGGTGCTGCCGACTCCTATGTCCTGTAGTGTTGACCCGACTTCTTTTTCTAGTAAGTTTAAAGTTGTTGGCTTAATATCCAGATCTTTGACCCACTTTGATTTAATTTTTGTGCAGGGTGAAAGATAAGGATCCAGCTTCAGTTGTCTACACATGGCTGTCCAATTAGTCCAACACCATTTGTTGAACAGGCTATCTTTCTTCCACACTATGCTTTTGCCCCCTTTATCAAATATCAAATAGTTAAAGATATGGGGGTTTGTCTCAGGATCTTCTATTCGGTTCCACTGATCTTTGGTTCTGTTTTGGTACCAATACCATGCTGTTTTTGCTACTACAGCTCTGTATTATAATTTCAGGTCAGGGATTGAGATACCCCCTATTTATTCCTTTCTATAGAGTACTGTTTTGGCTAGTCTGGGGTCTCCTGTTATTCCATATGAACTTGAGAATTGCTTTTTCTATATCTGTGAAGAATGCCATTGGTATCTTGATGGGGATCGCATTAAATCTGTATAGGGCTTTGGGTAGAATGGCCATTTTTATTATATTGATTCTGCCTAACCATGAGAATGGAATGTTTTTCCATCTACTCAGGTCTTCTGTAATTTCTTCTCTTAGTGTTTGATAATTTTCTTTGTAGAGATCCTTAATATCTTTTATAAGGTTAATGCCCAAGTATTTCATTTTTTTGGAGGAGATAGTGAATGGGCGAGATTTCCTGATTTCTTCTTCTGCGGATTTGTTGCTGGAGTAAAGCAAAGCTAGAGACTTACTGGAGTTGATGTTGTAGCCAGCTACTTTGCTGAAATCATCTATAAGCTCTCTGAGTTTTCTGGCCAATGATATTGGGTCTTCTAGGTATAGAATCATGTCATCAGTGAATAGAGATAAGTTAACTTCCTCTTTTCCTATACGAATACCTTTGATTTCCTTGTCTTGCCTGATAGCTCTGGCAAGGGTTTCAAGGACTGTATTGAACAAGAGTGGGGAAAGTGGACAACCTTATCTTGTTCCTGAATTCAGTGGAAATGCTTTCAGTTTTTCTCCATTGAGGATAATGTTGGCTATGGGTCTGTCATAAATGGATCTGACATAGTTAAAGTATCTTCCCTTGATCCCTACCTTTTCCAAAGTTTTTGAGCATAAAGTGGTGTTGAATTTTATCAAATGCCTTCTCTGCGTCAATTGAGATGATTATATGATTTTTGTTTTTAATTCTGTTTATGTGGTGAATTACATTTATTGATTTGCGTATGTTGAACCACACTTGTTTCCCTGGAATGAAGCCCACTTGATCATAATGTATTATCTTTTTAATGTGCTTTTGTATCCAATTAGCTAAAATTTTATTAAGGATTTTTTCATCAATGTTCATCAGGGAAATTGGTCTGTAGTTTTCTTTCCTTGATGTGTCTTTGTTGGGCTTTGGAATCAGTATAATGTTTGTTTCATAAAAAGTGTTTGGGAGTGATCCCTCTCTATCAATTTCCTGGAAGAGCTTGTAGAGGATCGGTGTTAGTTTTTCTGTGAAGGCTTGGTAGAATTCTGCTGTATATCCGTCTGGACCTGGGCTTTTCTTTTTTGGGAGAGCTTTCATTGCCGCTTCAATTTTGCTATCTGTGATAGGTTGGTTTAGGTTTTCAATGTCCTCCTGTGTTAAAGAGGCGATGTCCTGCATGTCCAAGAACCTGTCCGTGTCCTCCAGGTTATCAAACTTGGCAGAGTATAAATTTTCAAAATAGGTTCTGATAATCTTCTGTATCTTGGATGAGTCTGTGGTGATATCCCCATTTTCATCTTTGATTTTGTTGATTTGCTTCATTTCTTCCTTTTGGTGAGGTTGGCAAGGGGTCTGTTAATTTTGTTTATTCTTTCAAAGAACCAACTCTTAGCTTTGTTAATAGTTTGTATAGTTTTTTTGTTCTCAATTTTGTTGATTTCAGCTCTGATTTTGGTAATTTCCTGTCTTCTGTTAGATTTGGGGTTGGACTGTTCCTCCTTTTGTAGTCATTTGAGTTGAAGTATAAGGCTATTTATCTGATCTCTTTCTAGATTATTGATGTATGCACTCAGTGCTATAAATTTACCTCTTAAGAATGCCCTCATACTGTCCCAGAGGTTTTGGTATGTTGTTTCCTCATCCTTGTTCAATTCCAAGAACTTCTTAATTTCTGCTCCCATTTCCTCTTTTACCCATCCTTCGTTTAAGAGGTAGTTATTCAGTTTCCTAGTATTTGAGTAGTTTCTGTTGTTTCTCTTGTTGATTGCTAAGATCATAGCATTATGATCTGACAGAATACATGGGATTATATACACTTTTTTATATTTGTTAAGATTATCCCGGTGAACTAGGATGTGGTCTATTTTAGAGAAGGATCCATGAGCTGCTGAGAAGAAGGTAAATTCAGCTGTCTTAGGATGGAATATTCTGTAAATGTCTGTTAAGCCCGATTGATTAATAGAGTTGTTCAGATTGGAGATATCTTTATTGATTTTTTGTTTTGATGATGTGTCTAGAGTTGATAGTGGTATGTTGAAGTCCCCCAGAATTATTGTGTTGAGATCAATGAGGGGATTAATGTCCTTAAGTATTTTTTCCATATATTTGGGGGGGTTGTAATTGGGGGCATAAATGTTAATTAATGTTATGTCTTCTTGATGGACTGTCCCTTTTAGTATGATAAAGTGACCCTCTTTGGCCTTTCTGACTAGTTTTAGTTGGAAATTGATTTTATCAGAAATTAGAATCACCACGCCAGCTTGCTTTTTTGGGCTGCAGGCCTGGTAGACATTTTGCCATCCTTTCAGTTTCAGCCTGTGTCTATTTTTGAGTGTCAAATGTGTCTCTTGCAGGCAATATATAGTAGGATTTTGTTTTTTGATCCAGTGGGCCAGTCTGTGTCTTTTAATTGGGGCATTGAGACCATTCACATTAAAAGTTAGAATAGATATGGGAGGCTGAGTCTCTGACTTTGTATCAATTAAAGAATTTTGAGTCATCTTGGAAGTCATCTTGCCTATAATATGATTATTGACTCACCCTTGTTTAAGGATTTAGGATGTCATTGGCATTTTCTTCTGAATGGAGAACATCTTTGAGAATATTTTGTAGTGTAGGATTTGTGTTCATGTATCTTGTTAGCTTGAGTTTATCATTGAAGTATTTAATTTCCCTGTCACATTTGAAGCTGACTTTTGCAGGGTATATTATCTTTGGGTGGAAGTTGTTATTTTTCAATACTTGAAAGATAGTGTTCCAAGCTCTTCTAGCCTTCATTGTTTGCTCTGAAAAATCCATAGTGATCCAAATTCGTTTGCCTCTGAATGTGATTTGGGGCTTTTCTCTAGCAGCTTTTAGAATTCTCTCTTTAATTTCTCTGTTATTCATTTTGTATATGATATGTCTTGGTGAGTTTCTCAATTGATTAGGTCTATTTGGTGTTCTATAAGCATGTTGGATGTGGTATTTTGGATCAATAGTAAAATGAGGGACGTTCTCACTTATGATTTCACTTAAAAGGTTCTTTTGAAGCCTCTTGTTTGTGTTTGAAGTTTTCCTCTAGGCCAATGATTCTCAGATTATTACACCTCATCTCATCAAATATTACTTGGAAGTTCTGATTATGTAACATAAGCTGTTTATCTTGTTTTTCTTCTTTGAATTCTACATTGTTTATCCAATCCTCATTGTCCGATACTCGTTCTTCAAGTGCTTAAGTCTATTTTCATTGGAGTATACTCTGGTGTTGGTGTCTTCCATTGAAGATTTGAATTGGTTAACTGTGTTTTTTAATCCTGATAGCTCTGCTACATCTCTTTTCAGAATGTCAATATCTTTGTATAGCTGATCTTTCATCTCATGGAATTGTTCCCTTATTTCCCTGTAGAAGTTGTCTCTCATCTCTTGAAATTGATCTCTGATCTCTTTCCCAATTTCATCTCTTAACTCTTTGATTGCATTACTAATCATAATGCTGATACAATCAACGTCTTTGGTTTTCATCTAGGGCACCTGCTATGGGATCCTTGGGTGGAGAGCTGTGGGGTTGAAGAGGGGAGTTATTTCCCCTTTTCCTCATTTTCTGAGTCAGAGAGCTTGTCTTTTATTTCAGCCTTGTTACTCTTGGTGGAGTAATTGGAGCTTCTTATGACTTTGCTTCTTTGTGAAGGGGAGCTATTTGGTCAATACAGACCTAAAGATGCCAAACAGTTCTGTGAGAATTTGAGAGGCTATAGGTGCAAATACTAGTCCGTTTCAACTAAAACAGATGAGCTGATGATTAGCACCAATAGTAGCAGCTTTCTTTGAAAGAACTCTCACTGTATGTTATGATAACAAGCAAGTACCTATTTTGAATCGTGTCTATTTCTTCAGGTAGTAGGGTCTCTCTGAAATTGGGGAGAAGAAATGACTAGGAAGTCAAGGAGGTGAATTGGGGAGGTATAAAATCACACCTGCTTTAGAGTATAGGGGAACAAGGGATTAGGGGGGAGTAGGTTATTCTATTATGACTAAAGAAAACATAGAAATGGGGTGCGGGTAGGGTAAAGACTTGGGGTGAGAATGAGAGAAAGATGCTTATATTTAGAGATTACCAGAGTACAGTGGAGGAAGAGGTTAGTATGGGGCGTGGTTATCTTTATTCACCAGAGGCTGAGGCTATTTTGCTATCATGAAATGTTTTCCTGATAGGAACCCAATGTTATAGAGATAGCAATAGGGTTCAAGAAGACATAGAGATAGTAAGAACCAATCACCAATACATACACATGGATAAATATTTACACCCACCAACACCAAATTCAGTATTATTTGTAAAACAAGAAAGAAGAAAAAAAAAGAAAAAAGAAAAAAAAACCCACAGTAATGTTAAAAATTTAAAAATATTATATTCCAGCTGGATTCCCATTTTTTTAAATGAAGAAATAATAATTAAAAAAAAGAACCAAGAGGTAAACAACAACAACAACAAAAACCAAAACTATTTGGTAAAGTTCTGAGTTTTTCTGCCCCCTAGGTCAGAGAGTATGTACCATGAGGGGATGTGTTCAAATCTGAGATCAAGCTGGGGATTCTTCGGAGTTGAGCTTGTTTGGGGAAAAGCAGATTGGTTGAGTTCGGTGGCCTGGTTTTTCTTAGAGGATCTCCTCAAAATTTTCTGTTGCAAAGGGGTATTCAGCTCTCCCTGGGCTATAAACCTGAGATGGTTGTTTTATGCCTATCCACACTCTAGAAATTTCTTGGACCTGGGGCTCAGAAGTTGTAGACAATCGAGTTGATCCTAGTGTAGATGTGTGGGTCTCTGACTGACCCAAGAAGAGTGGCCAGCCTGAGACTCGTTTCCTCAGGATCACTGATGACCCACTCTGCGTGTCTTGTGATCTTCAGAAGTCCCAAGAGCTGCTCTGTAGGGTTGACTGAAACCCACGAAAGATGGTCCAGATCGTGCCAGTGCTTATGTGGTTCTCAGCTGTAAGCACTAGGAGGCGCCCTACTAGCGAGGTCATGGGCCTATGCAGCCTTGGCTATGCAAGGAGCTCATTTGCTAAGGGGAAGCCTGTGCTGCCCCATATATTTGAAGCTTCCTGAGGCAGATATCAAGCAGAGGCTGAAGCAGAGGATCCCTTTAGAAAGATGTGCCCTGCTGGAGCAAGTCCTGTTCATAGGTTCCTCCTAATTGGGCGAGAAGAGGGGCAGCAGAAGGCCAGAAGGTCACCAACAGAGAGGGTTGCGAGCTGGAGAGGTGAATGGCAGTTCCCTACAGCCCCCAGGGCAGATGGCCAGTTGGGGGGGTGGTGGCAACTTCTCTTTCTGATCCTGGGGCTGAGGCCCTGTATCCGACCCACACCATCCTGCTCTCCCACTCTGGTGCGAGCACTTATGTTAAAGGACTTTAAAATCAGCTCTTGTAACCCTCCGGCACTGGTGGAGAATTATTGTCCGCTGTGATTGAGTTAAAGATCTTGTGCCGAATCCTCTCCTTCCCAGGCTCCTTGGGCTGCGACCACAGGTAGAGAGGGAAGTCCCAGCACCATGCAGACCCTTTGGGAAAGCGCCCAATCTCGGGCGATAGATTCTGGTTTTCTGGCCGTGATGTCTGAGCGCCCAAGATCGCTTTTTTGCTGAGCAATCCTCCCTGCCCTCAGGGAAACATCACAAAGGCGGTCACCGCTCACCAGGTTAGCTGCAAGTTCTCTAATGTGAACAATTAATTCCTAGCGATTTATGCAAGATTAGGTAGATTAAGAGCCATCAGATCAGGGAGTTTGCAGCCGCCGGGTTAGGGTACTTGGTTAGGAAACTCGCTCCCTTGCTCAGTTTCCTCCCTCCGGATCAGCTCCCCTCTCTCGGGTGCGGGACAGAGTGTGCAGGCACCACTAAGCTCTCCTTTATATTCGGTAATGGACCGCGTTATTCCTGTGGAGTTAAAGAATTAGCGGGGGGTAATGTTTCTCCACACTGGGTGCTTTGTCCTACTGTGGGAATCCGGGTGCTATCCTGCAGCGTGCGGTGATTCTCAGGGGCTTCCCAGAGTCACTGATGGGGGGGTGAACGCCATCCTGAAACCCCCCCCCCCCCGCCGTCCTTCCTGGATTTTTTTAAAGAGAGGGACGGAGAGAGAGAGAATCAATTTTATTTAGTTTTTCATATGGCTTTTGTTACTCTGACACTTTGTTGGGTACGTGATGCTGGGTTTGAACCCACATACTCGTGTATGCCGGGCAAGTGCCGTAACTACTGAGCCACCGCTCCAGCCCCAACAAAATGGAAATTTGATGCTGAGAAAAAAAAGCTTCAATAAATGAGATGAATAACAGGATAACAGAACAGGTGAGAGGTAAGTTAGTGAATTTAAAGAGCAACACCAAGAATTTCCCCAGAATGCAACCCAAAGAATATTTAAAAAATAAAAGAAAGTCTGACCTGGACCTTACCTTTCCCCCACATTCTGAGGATGTGGACATGGGAAGAGGTGGTTCCGCTCACCATCTTCTCTCCTACTTAGTTTAATTGGTGACATGAAAACCTGTTCTCGTGGCCATGGAAGTTTTCAGAACAAAAGAGAAGTCATCAGGGAATCATCTAACCCTGTGAAACATGGACATAAGAGTTCCTCTATTTCACTCCATGTGACTTCCAGAAATAAAACACTAATTTAACAAGTATTTGTTGAGTGCCTTCTGTGCATCAGGCACTGTGGTAGGTTTTGGTGACACAATGATGAATAAGACAGCCTTTCGGGAGCTCTCTGTGGACTCTGTGACTGAGAACACAGTGAGAACTTTCTAGCACTCAGTGCCCTAACAGCCAACATTTGTGCAGCCATCACAGTTTACAAGGTACTTTTTGGGGACTGAGAAGTGGAGATGGAACCCAGGGGGCTTTTTCACTGAGCTGTACCCCCTAGTCCTTTCTGTTTTTATTTTGAGATGGGATCTTGCTACATTGCTGAGGGTCACTAAGCTGCTGAAGCTGGCCTTAAACTTGCAATCCTCCTACTTCAGGCTCCTGAGTCACTGGGGTTACAGGTCTGCCCCATTGCACCTGGCTGCAAGTACTTTTTTTTTTTTAATTAGAATATAGAAATACAGTTGAGGGAGAAACATTATCAAAACATTATCAATCAGTGGATATAAACTTTGTTATTGAGGGGAAAAACCAGATCATGGATATCCACCTTGAATTTTACCTTTTGCATTTTCCCCCAGAAGAGCTCATGCATTGAATGGATAGTTTGTGGAGGAATGACATCGGCTT
>PVKS010031072.1:0-23770 GCA_004027875.1 Aplodontia rufa
ACAATTTACTATTGCTAGGCTATGGAAACAACCCCAGTGTCCCTCACTGGAAGAATGGATCCAAAAACTGTGGTACATTTATACCATGGAATATTACACAGCAATTAGAAACAATGATATTGCAGCCTTCGAGGGTAAATGGATGGTTATGGAAGAGATCATGATGAGTAAAATCAGCTTAACCCAGAGATCTAAGGGTTGATTGTCTCCACTCATCTGTGGAGGTGGGGACAATGAGAAAGTAGGTCTAGTAACATGAGTTAAATCCAGATAAGATATAATGCTTTACAATCTAATACTTTTTTTAGAGTTATAGTGGGAAGGGGAAGGGAGGGATAAGGGAGGGTAATTGGGCCGGGCACTCCTGGGGATAATTGCAATATCCAGAATATATACACAATTTATACACATTTTATATTATTTTGTTAAAATCTTGTAAGGTTGCTCAAAAATAAAAAAAATGCAAAAAAAAAAAAAAAGAATACACTTTCGAATGGCCAACTGTCAGTGTGAATGCTAAACAAATTAAATTCTACTCTTCTGTATGACATGCACAGGGACAATCACAGGGAAGCTTTGCCTGGTCGTTCACAAATTCCTTATTTATTTTCCATCACCTCAGACTGAGTGACTTTGACTACCATTCGTTCCAAACCAAAGACTTTAAGGCCAGAAGAAATGACTTTAAAATTTCACCTGATTAATGTCCCTCTACCACCTATTTGTCACTTTCAAAGA
This sequence comes from Aplodontia rufa, assembly GCA_004027875.1. Taxonomy (NCBI): domain Eukaryota; kingdom Metazoa; phylum Chordata; class Mammalia; order Rodentia; family Aplodontiidae; genus Aplodontia; species Aplodontia rufa. The sequence continues at coordinate 739 of PVKS010031072.1, forward strand.
CTCCACATGTTGGTCTCCTAGGCAAACCAGCCCTGAGCTGCTCTGTGGAAGAAATGAGGCATGTTGAATAAGGACTGTTACATTTTAATGTAACTGAAATTCAGTGGTCCTCACCATTTGGAATTAAACATTGAATTTCTGAAGCAGAGATATGAACTAAAATGTTCCCTCACTTCTTTTCCATGAGTTCACTGAATGAGGCAAAATGACAGTGCCTTGGTTTCGGCAGTGTGTCCAGTCACCTGAATGAACGCTATTTGGGCATTTTTTTTTCACATAATTACCAAGAGAAACAAAATTAAATTTTCAATTTGATGGTAATCAGAAAAGAGTCAGTGTATCATGTTTTGGCCCCCCAGTATTTCACAGTCTCACTTTTATCCTTCTCAGCAAAATGCATTTTATAAGAACTGAAGCACTGAGTGAGACCAGTAAAACTTATCAGAAGTGAAAAGACTACATTGCTATAATTGAGAGAAAAAACAATAAAACCACAACAAATCAAAATCAAAACCTTGTTCCTTGAAAAACTTCATAAGATTGCTCAGTTTATAGAAAAACTAAGAAAATGCACAACAAATAAAGGTTTTATTTTTTGGTCTCAATTGTAATTGAGAGAACCATATGAAAAAAATGATTCCTAACTTACAATTATGTTTTCCCCTTCATGAGTGATCTTTGATCTTGAAATGAAAATGGAAACTATTTCTTCATCTTTAAACACCATAAAGACTGATCACTATAAAATATATTTTCATTGTACGATATTACTTCAGTACTATCTATTTAAGTGTCATGGGAAATAAGAATCAATCCTCTGGAACTCTTAAAACACATTTCATTTTTAGGCTCATGTATTAAATCTGTCTTCTTTGAAAAGATAACAACAAATCGTTTTCTATTGATGTTACCATTGCTTAGGCTCTAAATGAAACTGAAGAAAGCCTGCAGACCACCTCTGTTATGGTGATATACTACCAGTTACAAATGTGACCAATAGATGTCATTTTACATTTTCAAGTAGTTATATTAAATAAAGCACACAGAGGGGGAGAGAGAGAGAGAGAGAAAGAGAGAGAGAGAGAGATAGAGAGTAATGGGTAAAATTAATTCTAATAATATCTTATCTATTCCAATATATCAAAATATTATTTAAATATGTAATCAATATAAACTATTGATGAAATATTTACATTTTGATGAAGAACCTTTGAAACACAGTGTGAATATTATATTTCTGGCACATGTTCATTTGAACTTGTCACATTTCAGGCATACAGTAGAACCATATGAAAAAATGATTCCTAACTTACAATTATGTTTCCCCCTTCATGAGTGATCTTCATGAGTGATCTGTGGCAGGGGACACTACATTGAACACTGCAGCCCTGAAATACTGTCATTTGCCTTCCATGGAGGACATACTTGGAAAAAACCTTACTCCTTTATATCTGTCTTTAATTTGTTCTACAAGGCAGCTCCTTCTGTTTCCTTTTTCTTCTTTAGGTACTATATCACACACTGAACTGATTCTTATTTTAATTTCATTTATACTAATAAAGTACATGACTGGAATTCTAAGGTTTTTGTAGCAAGGCATGGATTCCAGGACAGACATTAAATTGCTAATAATTATCTGCGTTGTTTCCTTTGAAGCTTTTTTCTATGGTAATTTTTGTTTTCTGCCTAGGAAAAAAGCTATATCTACCATTTTCAAATTATGTGAACTATGAACTCAGGCAAATTATTTCAACTCTGTAAATGATATACTTTGGATCTGGAATGCTCCCCCTACAAGCCCATAGCCATAGAGCCAGCTTGTCATGAACTAAAATCTTTGAAACTGTGAACTAGAATAAATCTTTATTCCTTTAATTTGTTTGTCTGAGGTACTTAACAATGTAAGAGTTTTCTTTGTCTGACTTTTTCATTTATGATTCCAAGCAGAAAGGATATAAACACTATTTAAATTTACAGATATGATAAACTGACTCACTTTTTCAAAAGCATAATTCAGATCGTATCAAACATAATCAGGGACCTCACATTACATTTATAATGCAACCCAAAGTCCCTAAAAAGCACCACAGGCCAGGCCTTGTATGTCTGAATTCACCCTCCCCCTGCTCCTTCACAATACCAATCTGTATGGAACTTCTTTCTTCCCTGAGACATCTCCATGCGTGCTCCTTTGCCTAGAATATTCTGCTCCCTCTCATCATTCTGCACTTCTTTCAAGTGTCAACTCTTCAGAGAATTTTCTCTGCCCAATGTTCCTCAAGAAATGACCAAATAAAAATGAGAATCATCCTCTTCTCCTTCCCATCTTCTTTATTTCTACTTTCTCAATCCGAAGTCCCTATTACTCATTAGAAATACAGCAGAGCAAATATTTTGCCTTCTTTTATACCTTTCTGACTCTTTTTACTCTGATTCTAGTAGGTTTAACCTGAAAATTGAGTCTCAGAGGATTTAGATAAAGGGCAGTAGAGAATTTTAAGTAAATAGAATCATCCACACAATCTGTCTTACCGTAAACCTAGCAAATCCCCACATAAAAGTATAAAGCAGCTTTATTTTTCTATAAACCCTTTTGCACATAAATCTTCTTTTAGATCTTTCTGGAGAGAAGCAGTAACTTAGACCAAAGGAGAATTTGGACATTCCATAGTTGTCTTTCAAAACTGAATTATAATTCATTAATACTGCACTATTTTGATAATTTTCATTAGCTACTTCTTTATGGGAAAAATAGTAAATTAAAAGTATATCATTAGGCAGGAAAAATATTGAGAATTGAAATAGAGAAAAATATGTTATATGCATTTAGGAATATGTCAGAATACACTAATATAATTATAATGCACTATTAAAATAAATAAAATTATACTATCAAATTTACATCTATAAGTACCTAAAACATATATCTGCATTATTCAAAAATAAAGAGCAAAAGGAGCATTGGCAAAAAGTAAACTGAACAATGAATTTCTTAAGGATTACAGATAATTGTAAACTTAGCATCTGCTGCAGGAAAATTACATGACTTGCTGTATTTATCAAATATGAAGTCAAATTATTCAGCTTTCAAATCTGTATTGCCAAAAGAAATGTTCTCTTAGTTATCAACAGCCCTTTAGAAATGGCCTGGGAAGACAAAGGATGGTACAATAATTCAAAATTTTGTAAGAGTCAATATAGTAAAAACTCATCTTGAGACTAGAAAGTCTATTTTTCCTAAGTTGTGTCTGCTAAGACATTCATGGGGTGTTAGCGACACTGCCAGGAAACAGATTAGCTAAAGGGTTACATAAAAGGCTCGTTTTTGCTTTTGAGTATGTAAATTGAGGGAGAGAACTGATCATTCAAGCAGTCATTTCAATCATATGAAAGAATAGGTTAGAAGGATAAACAATGATTAATGAGAACATTGTCAGCCAAGAAAGTATAGGTTCCATTTTAATACGAAACTGCTGAAAACTTGGGACAAAAAAAATCCATTAAGAAATAAGGGGACATTTTATCTTTGCATATGAAGTCACTATAAATTATTAAAAGTAGACTTCAAGGTATGCTATTCTAAAGCTGCACATAAAGGACATTGACCTATTTCATGAAATTTTTACTAAAATAATACTTTAGGAAAATAACAAATTACAAATTATTTTTCCCTTACGTAGTACAAGCAATGATGTTGATTATGCTTTCTCTGCCAAGCCAGGGTTCTATCATCCTGAAGGTTCTGTATGCAATGATAGAACCATAGAACCACAGACAAGATACTCTGTCTATATTTGGTTAAAGCTCTTAGGCCTCTACAGAATGCGAAAAAACCTTTGCCAGGTACTCTTCTGACTAGGGAGTAATATCCAGAATATATAAGAAGCTCAAAAAGCTTAACACACACACATACACACAAAACCACCCAATCAACAAATGGGCAAAATAACTAAAGAGGCATTTCTCAAAAGAATAAACCCAAATGGCCAAAATAATATAAAAAAATGTTTATCAGCTTTAACAATCAGGGAAAAGCAAATCAAAACTATGCTGAAATTTGACCTCACTCAGTCAGAATGGCAATTATCAAGAATACAAATAATAATAAGTACTGACAAGAGTGTGGGGGAAAAGACACACTGAGACACTGTTGGTAGGAATGCAGATGAATACACCCACACTATAAAGTAGTATGGAGATTTCTCAAAATACTGGGAATGGGAACCACCATCTTACCCAGCTGTCCCACTCCTTAGTATTTAACAAATAGAAGTAAAATCACTATACCATAATGATACAATCACATCAATTATTATAACAGCACAGTTCACAATAGCCAAATTGCAGAACCAACCCAGATGCCCATCAGTAGATGAAAAGATTAAGAAAATGTGATAAGCATACAAAATGTAGTTTTATTCTGTCATAAAAAGAATAAAATTTTTTCATTTTCTGGTAAATGGATGGAAATGGAGATCATGCTAAGTGAAATAATCCGGACTCAGAAAATCAAGGGTCAAATATTTTCTCAGATATATGCAGAAGCTTTAGCAAAATAGGGGAAAAATAGGAGTGGGGATCAGGTATCATAAATATAGTAAGATCAGTGGAGTAGAAGGAGATGGAGAGAGAGAGAGGAGGGGTGAGAAACTGGAGAAACTATGGAATGAATTTAGCAAAATTATGCTATGTGCATGTAGAAATACAACACAGTGAATTCCACCTTTACACATATGTATAAACCACCCATCAAAAGTAAATAAATAGGGCTGGAGCGGTGGCTTAGCAGTTATGGTGCTGGCCTGGTATGCATATCTGGAGGATGTGAGTTTGAACCCCAGCACCACATACACAATGAAGTCCCAGAACAAAGAAAGTCACATGAAAAACTAAATAAAATTGATTCTCTCTTTCTGTCTCTCTCTAAGAAAATAAATAAATAAGTGAGTGGAGTGAAAGGAAGATCAGCAAAGGAAGGAGGATGGGGAGGGGAAAGGCGGAGGAGGGAGGAGGAGGGGAAGAGGGAGAGGAAAGGACACTAGGGACTCAAATGGAGTAAAACAAGTTCCATGCATGTATGATTTTTGTCAAAATCAATCCAACTACTGTGTATAACTATAATTCTTTAATAAAGCAGTTGTTAGGGCCCTGCTGTAGGGATATCTATTAATTCATGCCCATTTATTACTTTAAACAAAAAACACTTTTGGAGGGTGGTAAGGGTTCATTGAAGGTTTGCAGCTCTCTCTAGAGGTATTTTCACTGTGGCAGTGCAGGGCAGTACCTGAGCACCCAGGGGTTAAGATCACACAAAATAAAACTGGAATCATCACTCTTTTAAATAGGCCAGGGTGATTTTAAGGGTAATTGAATCAAGTTGTCAATTGCTTCAATACATGTGAGGACTATAAAATAACTTAATTTGAAGTTTAAAGAATTAAAAATTCATGTACTTGCGGTAGACAGGTCAATACCTGGCTTATAGAGTATTCCACAAAATACAGTTTTGTAAAAGAATTGCGCATGTGTGTAAAGAAGTGCAAAATTATGCATTTACAGCTTAATGAATTTTGACATAACTTTTATAAACAATTCTGCCCTTGGTTGGATTTCTATATCTCTCCTTGAAATTTATAAAATGATTTACATATTATGTTCTAATTTTTTTTTCTTTTTGCCTGGCTTCTGTCAGAGAAGACTGTGCTTATGATATTTGCTCATATGGTTTTAAGTTGCAATGCTTTTTTTTAAACTCTGTTCTTAGAGCCTTTCTTTGTATGTTAGTATACACAAAGTATATATCTTATTATATAATCCTCCTAGTAATGAACTCTTTCAATATTTGTTCCAAATTCTCAAGAGAAATGGTAGGATTTCCAATAGTATGTGAAAATGAGATGGTCTGAATTTTGCCCCATCCTGTCTAGCTGCCTCCTCCTATCTCTTCTCACTGTCTTTGTGCCAACATAAACTCTTTCCTCATTTCTTGCCTCCATGATTGTGTATTCTGATTGATTCTGAATACTTTGCCTTGATTCCTCTCCCTGTAATTCACCTTACAACTGAACAATAATTGGGGGCTGGTTGAATTGAATCTGATAGCAATATTTTAAGGACCACATGATCAATATCTCTGTTTTACACATGAAGAAACTGAGCTGAGTTAGGTTAGACATCTCAGGTTAGTCCACTTGGACCTGAGCTTGCTAGCTCTCGGAGTTTCATAAGCAGATTGCTCCTCCATTTGATCTGACTGGCTTCCTGGATGTTCCATAAAGTGCTGGCTTGAGTTGTGCCCATTGCTTTGCCCTTGAGGTACCCTTGCTTAAGGTGACTGTCCATCATCTGTAGCTCATCCCTGATTGTTTAGTCAGTGTTTCATCACTCTGACCAAAATACCTGACAAGAACAATTTAGAGGAGGAAAGTTTATTTTCACTCAGAGTACTGGAAGTTCAGTCAGTTCATGGGTGGCTGACTCCATAGATCTGGACCTGAGGTGAAGGAGAAGTTCATGGCCGAGGAGCACAGCAGAGGAAAGCAGCTCTGGACATGGCCACAAGGAAGGAGAAAGAGAGAGAGAGAGAGAGAGAGAGAGAGAGATAGCACCCGAGAGAGTGCTCTGTTTACCAAGAAAAAAATATAAACCCGAAGGCACATCCCCAATGGCCTGTTTCCTCCAGCCACTCTAATTGCCTACAGTTACTGACCAGTTAATCCATATCAGATGATCAATACACCAATTAGGCTGCTCCTTTCATAATCTAATTGATTCACCCTGAAAATTCTTGCAATGCATCACACATGAGCTTTTGGGGACACCTCCCATCCAGACCGCAGCACTGATCTGATCACGGCCTGACCCCTCTGTTCTCACATATCTCATTCCCTGGCTGTGCTCCCCTTAAATAGTCTCCAAAATCCTGCGGTGTCCTTTACTTTAGGCTTCATGTGTGTCTCCCATAGAGTTCAATGGTCAGTGCTAGAGTTCTTAATCTTCCCTTTTTAAAAAAATTTTGATTTTGTCTTTATACTGTGAAACATTGGGCACATATTATTCTGAATTATAATTCAATAAACCTGACACCAAAATCCTATGATTATAACCTTCCCCCTTTAAAACACTCATTAAAAACTTTATTAGCCTGGGGTCTGGAATGGGACTCAGTGGTTATGGCAATTGCCTGCCATGAGTGAGGACGCAGGTTTGAACCCCAGCACCACATAGACAACGAAGTGTGGGAGCAACAAAAGCCATGTGGAAAACTAAATAAAACTGCTTTAAAAAAAATAAGGGACTGGAGCAGCGGCTCAGCCGTTATGAGGCTTGCCTTGCATGTGCAAATACACCAGTTCAAACTTCAGCACTATGTACACAACAAAGTGTCAGAGAAATGTAAGTCACATGAAAAACTAAATAAAAATCACATAAATAAATAAATACAAACAATAAAATGTGGAACTACATCAATAAAATCAATAGTCACAGTAATTTCAAATTGTATAGGGAAAATATTCTGGCAGTAATGGTATTATGGGTTGTTGATTATTCAGACCTACTGTCATGTTTGGTACTGAATACATTTTGGTTACAGATTCATTGGGATCAAACTGATGTTGATTTAATTCCAAATGAAGTCTCTATACCTGTGGATAAAAATAACAAGTAAGTTTTAAGACCAGGATTATCCCATTTGAATATTCATGTTTATAACAATATAAATTAAAAATGTATTTTAGCTTCTCAGATGATCATCTGAACACTTCATCTTTTAAAAGGATAAAAGGGAGGGGGCTGGAGCGCTGGCCCAGTGGTTGCAGCATTTGCCTGGCATGCGTGAGGACACGGGTTCAAACCCCAGCACCATGTACACAACAAAGTGTGGGAACAATGAAAGCCACATGAAAAACTAAATAAAAACTAAATAAAACTGTTTCTCTCTCTATCTCTCTCTCTCTTAAATAATAATAATAATAATAATAATAATAACAACAATAATATTAGCCTGCATTATTGTTTGGGAAAGACAGGTATAAGAATGAGGACATATTAGCCTTTTGAGTTATAAGAAATTTTGATGTTCATTTCCACTGGAGCAAACTAATCATTTCCAATGTTCTATTTTAATTTTAGCAGCTACACAGTCTTGTGAGCTACTATTTAACACTTAAACTGCTAACTTATCTGTGTAATTGATAGTTTTTTTCTTACTCCCTGTCTCACAGAAGGAAAACTCAACTAACATTTACATTGAGTTGGAGACTAAATTAACTGCTGATGATCTGACTTACTGCATGAAGTATAACTTGTAAATGATAATTTAAAAACAAAATGGCACTGTAATAGCTTAGGAATGAAACTGGAAAGTTATTTGCATAGAATTCTCAAATGCATGAATGACCCTTGTAGTCCAATGATTTTAGCTGGAATAATTATTAATAATAATTTGATATTGTGAGTAGCATATTATATCTCATTGGTTGAGGTAAAATTGTGCATCATTTATGACTATCTGAAGGGGATTTTCTGACTACACTAATGTTAATCTATGAAGTAGATTATTCTTTAGTAATTGAAAGTTACAGTGTCTCAGTTTAGTTAATTCATACTAGTTTGGATTTTAAAATGGAAATGTCAGTTGTCATAAGATTATTCAGACACTAGAGAAGAATTTATCAAACTTGTCTAGTATCTATACAGCAAGTATTCATTATGTACTAGTTTTCTTTAATACATAGAATGACAGTAAGAGGATTGAAATATTGTGGTCATATTATGGAATTTGACATTCAGATTCTGAAATCCCAGCAACACCATTTGTTATCATAATACAATAAAATAGTTTGCACACATATAATAATGATTTAGTCATTACGGTAGTTGCTTATAAACAGATTTCTGAAAATTTTCAAGGAATTAGCAATGAGACACAACAGTCCAGAAATATCTGCAGTAGAAGACAGAATACAATGAAAGAGCCTCAAATTCAGAAGAAAAACAGCAAAGTTATTTAAATCGAGATAAGCAGAAGACTTTGGAGACAAGAATTAAGCAAAGTTAATTCTTAGAAACAATGTCCTTTCCTAGGTCTCTCATTCAGGAACTAAGGCAGGATGGAAACACTGGTATAAAGCCAGTAAGAAAGGCACTGTCTCTAACTTGTTCACCCCTCTTGACATGAAGACTGGCAGTGGCATTCAGGGGGCTTCAGGTGTATTTTTGAATACCCCTTGGCCACTACTGTGTCTTTCTTTCACAGCTTCTATGATTTTAATCCATCTTTGCCAGCAGCCATGATGCTAGCATTTGCACCAACTTGGACCAAGGTGATGCAGATGAAGATGAGAAAATATTTGAGAACCTGGAGAATTTTGGCTTCAAAGAGCTGAGTAGGAGTCTACAGCAAACCCCTGAACCATGGTACTTTTGGGAAAAGGTGCAGAACTCACTGCAGTGACTGGACAGAAGTATTTCTGGAGGAACTAACAAGGCTATACCAAGCTCATGAGAATCACAGGCACAAGTCTTGATTAGAGGAGATGAAATTGTTCTTGTTTTAACCTCTTAGCTACTTGATCATTTCCAGTCCCTCATTCTTTTTTTCATAATCTTCTAATCATTCTATCCATCATCTTTTCCTCACTCTATCTCATCTTTCATAGTGTAGTGTATAGTTACACTCTAGATGTCCCCAGTGTTGATGGCTGCATATGTCTCCCACTTTGCAATGAATTCACAAAGCCAGGTGCTAAGTATGGACTGCATGCAAAAGGGATACATGGTCCGGTTCAAGGTTTCTTCTCACACAGATGAACACCAAAATTACAAAGATCCTTAAGCTGTGATTTTCCTTCCAGCCACATTGGGTGCAAATGAGCAATTGCTTCCAAAGACATTACCTCACTCAACGATCACCCAAGTCTATCTAAAATTTCTGGCTGACTTTCTAGAATACAAAAAAAATCAATGGTTATCAGATATTTAAAAACATTCTGTTTCTTGGTTCACTTGGATTATGGATTCTCTTCTTATTGGTTACGCATTCAGAGATCCGGCTCAAATTGGAGTTCAAGTTTCTTTTCTTTTGCTTTGATTTCAATTGATCACATGCCTAGAGAGTGAACTGAGTGCTACTTGAATACAGTTTAGGAAAGAAATATGCATTCCCATGAGAAGATTGCCTTTATTATCGCATGACTTTCAGCATTTCTGCAATCTGATTTTACAGGAGCTCCACGACACATATAAATGGAATATTCCTAAATGCCAAAGAAAACAAGGAAATTTGATCTCTACTATTTTAAGTATGCTAAGGAAGCATTTTGAAAGAAATAACACAGAAACATTTAAAGATACCAAGTTCACAAATTTTAGATCAATCTTTTACAAATCAACTTTAAATTCATTTGGAATGAATTTAAATAAATGTCTAAACATTGGATTTAATAAAACTATTACATGTTTTCTGATTTATCAGTGTCAAACCTAATTTCAACAATTTTTATTTGAGTGTAGTTTTCAAAAGGCTTTCTGATAAAACTGTTCAATAACTCTTTTTAATGTTTAAGATCATATAATGTGGGAGTTTATATTTAAATTGAATGGTAATTCTGACAAACTAATTATGCTTTATAGTATATAGGTTTGAACATATTTTCTAAAATATTTACCAATTCTAAAATATTGTACATCAATCAATTGATATTCACTAATGCCTAGATCATTTTAAAGTAAGAAAAGAATCCTGACACATTGATTGCTAAGTAGCACTTTTAATTTATCTCTTCTTTGCTTCCTATTTTTGTTTTCTACAGAGAGATATCTTTGTATGTGGTGTGAAATGTTGTGTGCGTCTTTATTATTTTTCCATTTTTACCATTATGAGAAGTAGTATCAGGGCTGTCCCTGGCTGTGGGAAGTTGTTATGTATTTATGAGCTTTGCAAATCCAAAATGGAGGATGTGACAGTTTTTAATTATTCATATCCTCACTTCCCCTATAACTATAAACAGGTTTGGATATTTTTGTGGTTTTCTAAATATCTTTATGCTCTTCTACTTTCTGAAGATTTCAAAACATGTTTGTGAACATAGTTATAATTAGTGATATGTCCTATATTGAAACTGAAACTGACAAATTTATAAAGAGTTTTAGAGTCATTTGAAGATATGAATGAATGAACATACTCTGAGTTCTTTTATTTCATTGTTTTGATGATGTCATACTAAGTTGCCCAGGTAGTCTTTGAACTTACAATCTCCCACCTTGACCTGCAGAGCAGCTGATGTTATAGGGACAGGCCACCACAATCAGCTTAAATTATTTTATGCATTCTATAAATGTGTTGTACATTAATAACATTTTAGTAATATTATAAAATTAGTTTTGATTTCAGACACCAAGGGATTTATACAAAGTTCGTTCCCTACAATATAAAGAAATATAATACAAGACAAAATTAGAAAATTGACTTTTTTTTTAACAGAGGACAGTGAGAGAGAGAGAGAGAGTCAATTTTCATTGAGTTCTTCGCATAGCTTTCGTTGCTCTGACACTTAGTTGTGTACATGGGTGCTGGGGTTTGAACCCATGTCCTCATGCATGCCGGACAGCACCATAACCACTGAGCCACTGCTCCAGCCCTAGAAAATTAAAATTTTTTGCCTTTAATTTATTATGTGAGTCTGAAAATCTATTAAATGTATTAAAATCTCAATAAATTTCCTGAATCTTGTTGGGTTTATTTTTGTTGTTGGTTTTTTCTTTCTTTTTTTTTTTCAGTTTGTTCTTTATTACGTTGACCTCTAACAGCAAGGGTCATTCTCTTTTCTTCTTGTGAGACACAGCAAAGATTCTAGGACTCTCTGGAATGATTCTCTTTGCTTTATATTAACTTTATTATGCCCCTGATTATTTAAGAAAACTCTCTCTATGCCCTCATTGGGCCACTGCTCAGAGCTGGGGTCTGCTTAGGACTTTCAGAGGGGGCTTGTGTAGACGGTATTGCCGTGTATACTTTCCTTCTCTGCCTCTCTTCCCTATCCTCTACCAACAGGAAACCAGGTGAAATTCAAGCACAACTGGCATAGGGTTCATCCAGCTTCTAGAAAGCCATCATTTTTTATTGGGGTTGCTCCTCCCCCATGTATGCATGCTTGGTTCATGTGAATCAGGGTGGGCACATTCCAGTTAAGTCAGGACAGTTTATAAAAAGGCAGGTACATCCTGGAATCTCTGTCCAGAGAGCTCAAAAAGATGCTCACTCTTTTTCTCTGGCTGAAGTTGCAAAGATTTTGTCCTTAGTGCTTCTATCTGCCCCCAAGTGACCATAGGGAGAGCCCCTCCCTAGAAATTGGCCAACACAGTGAAAGATGACTGAATTCAAGTGAGAGACATTAGGTCATGAGTATCATTTGGCAGGTCTAAGACCCAATCTTACCTCTCAGTTACAGATTCTCCTGAGTTATGATCTGGAGTAAAGTGTTGGATGCTGAATCCCTAAATTTCCTGAATTATTACTCTACAGGAAGTTGTATTAACTAACAATCTAGTGAAGGCATTTTCAGCAACAAGCAATCTTCAGCAACCAAAAGTGAGTGTGATCTTAGGAAGGTGTTTTAAATATTTAGTGTCTCAGATTCCTCATTACTAGACAGTGTATGCTGTACATATTGTGGAGAAGAGATGTGAGGGTTAAATAACCTAAAAATGGTAGTGTTTTGCACAGATCTTGGTATTGTGATCTCTGTGAAGTCTGGGGCTTTGTGTGGTATCAACATTTCTTTTTTAAAGAAAGAGGGGACAGTAATAAAGAGAGAGAGAGAGAGAGAAAATCAATTTTTATTTAGTTTTTCTCATGGCTTTCATTGCTCTGAGACTTCATTGTGTACATGGTGCTGGGGTTTGAACTCGCGTACTTGCACATGCCGGGCAAGTGCTGTAACCCCTGAGCCACCTCCCCAGCCCCGGTATCAACATTTTTAATCATAGTAAATCCACCAACTCTACTGTCTGCACACAATGAGCTGAGAACAAATTCATGTTGCTTTCATTGATGGAGGGAAGAAAGTAGATTGATATCTGAAGTATTTACCAATCACTAGAGTGATTTACCAGACAGTCATAAACAACCAGTATAGCCCTACATACATACCAAATATGAAATAGGATGAGGAAACTAATATCATACGGAAATTATATGCAAATAGTTCCTTATACATAGAATATAGGATGGTACACAGTTATAAAGCTTGAGTTGCTTTTAGCTTTATCTTCAGAGGTGCATTCATGTTGTGATTCTACCCACTGGTTATTCTTTTACTAAAAAGTATAACAGCAAATGGCCAAAAAACTACATGGAAAAAAAATGTTTGACATCATTAGCAGTTAGGGAAATGAAAATTAAAACTGTTGAGATTTCATTTCACACCAGTGAGAATGGCAGTTATCAAGAACACAAATAATAATAAATGTTAGAGAGGATGTGGAGAAAAAGGAACACATTTACACTGTTGATGGGTCTGTAAATTAGTATATTCACTATGGAAATTAGCATGGAGTTTCCTGAAGAGACTAGTTATGGAACCACCATATGATCCAGCTATACCACTTCTTGGTTTACCCCGAAGAAGTAAAGTTGTCTTACTACAGTGATCTATGCTTACCCATGTTTATAGAAGCACAATTCAAAATACCCAAACTATGGAACCAACCTAGATATCCACTGACAGATAAATGGATAAAGAAAATGTGATATAATGCAGAACGGACTTTAACTAGCCATAAAAAGTTGAATTTCTGCCATTTTCAGGAAAATGGATGAAAATGCAGACCATCATGTTTAGTGAAATAAGTCAAGCACAGGAAGTTAAGGGTCATATGATTTCCTTTCATATGTAGAAGGTAGAGAGGAACAAGGTAAACATAGGTGGGGGTGGTTCTCCTAAAACTCAAAGGAAGATCACCAGAGGAAAGAGACAGGGTGGTGGAAGGAAGGAACGGAGGGAGGAAGTGCTGGGGAGTGATATTGAGCAAATCATACTGCTATAGTGTGTATACGTACAAATCTGTAAACAACAAATCCCATTGATACGTACAACTATAATGCATCAATACAAATTGTCAGGAAAAATATTACCAGAATACATTTCCTTTATCACATGGTTCTTATATATGCTTCCTTGCTCCTGAGAAAGAATCATAACTGCATCCACCCACATGGCTTCCCTCACAAGTAGGACCTGGCCTATGCTTTGTAAATCTGTTGCTAGAAGAAACTTTTGGAATTGAACTGGGAACACTGGACTCCCACAAGAAGCCAAACTATACACAGGCAAGCCGAGAAACTCTGAAATTTCAAAAAACTAATATGCATGTATATGCTCATTTCTATCTATAGCATTGGGGTGTTACAGAGGAGACATGAGATAAGCGAAAGGATAAAGTGGGGGAGATCCTGGACTAGGATAGGCTTTAATTTACTTTGTCTATATCATAAATGCATGAATATGTAACAATAATTCCCTCCAATATGTAAGACTATGTCAAACGAATAAAAACAATAAATACAACATAGCAGAAAATAAAAAAAATATATGATATAATGTTTAATTGGTATTTTTTCTTACTAATGTGAAATGAATATTGTTTTAAAAAAGTTCTTGTTTTCTAATTACACATATACATACCCTTTCATTACTTTATTTTTTATTTGGCAATTAGTATTCTTTATTGATTTTGAATAATTTTTTGTATAGTAAGAATTTTAAACATTTTTCTATAATCTCTGGTAAACATATTGTGAGCTAATTTAATTTTTAATTAAAGAGGCAATTTTTTATTATTCCTTTAAAAAAAGAAGAACAGTTTGGGATGAAATGTCAGGTGTATGTCTGACCCCTACATGAAAATGATCTCATTTAAAACTCCTCAATTTGAGTTGGATGGTTTTACTAATCTTTTTGAGTCATGACCCCTTTTATAAATAACATTATTTAATGTTTCTCTCCACCCATGAAGGCCAAGATTGAGTATTATCAGAAAGTTCAAGGTCTGATCCTATATGAAACCAAATGTACAAAGGAGAGACAGAATGAAAACCCAGCTCTTACTTTCCTCTAGTACCCTAAAACATATAAGGTTGGCTACATCACCCTTAGGAGAGAATCCAAAAATGGAGCCCAAAATCATGTCCCCATCTATTAACAGGTTACAGAACTGAAGAATATGCCCATCAAAGTGTGTACATTTTTTTTTTTTGGCCAAACAACAATGCTAGAGAATCTTTTCTATGTATAATCTTCTAAAGGAAACCCTAACTTTAGATTCTCTTAATGTGTCCTCAGGAATCAGGCACTGACTTCAATTTATGCACTTAGAAGTTCATTAAATAAATATGTGTTTAGTTTCTAAAAGCACAGACCACTGGGCTAAGACTGATTAAAGTGAAACATAATGAGGATCATAAATCCTCTGCAACAAAGACATCAATAATAAAATTGCAATATTTAACTTTCTTATTTGGCAAAGTCAACATCAGATTTTAAACCAGTCAAGTGGTGACTCAACTTGTCTATTCACAGAATAATCACTTTATTTTATTCTTGATGTAGGTCCTCGATGGACCAGAACAGAATCTTATTTGACAGTCATTGGATTTGGCAACTGCCATCGCTGCTTAATCAGTACTTCATCAGCATTCTTTGTTTGTCATTATTGTTTCTAAATTATAAACAAGCCAAAATTCAACAATTATTCAGTACTCAATAGGGTACGTCAGTCATATCTCACCAGATGATCTTCCATTGTATTGTATTCTCAATAATAACTACTCCAACAGAGCAGACATGTTTCTCTGAGATCATTTTCCTTTATTCTTTATCAACAACCACAAAGACCACAATTCATTGCAGATAAACCATCCATCTTAACTTGGTGATTTTCCCCCCTTAATATACAAAGGAATTGAACAGGAATCTGGAAATGAAAGGAAAACATTCTACCTAAAAGAACAATTACTTTATTGGTTTTTAATTTAATCCCATAAAATGCCTTTGTTTTTCAGAACTCTCCCTCATCTTTCAAATATCAATAAGAAAATGATCTATGCACTATTTTAAACTAAATTATGTACCATTATTATGGTTTTGCAATTATATTATAAAAGGTCAAAAAATAAAAATGTTTTCCAAAGTAAAGACTGCTGGCCCAGAAATACAATTACTTGTCTTGTTATACTGTTTATACACAAACATGTACATGTTGACTTCTTTTCTCTCTGAAACACCATCAGCTGACTTTGAAATAATTGGAAAACACTTAAATTACTAAAAGGTGTTGTATAGGTACCTATTTTATCTTTGGGTACTGTCTGGGCATATATTTGCAGCACAGACCCCAAGGAAGATTTTCCATGCTTGCTTACCAATTATATATGATGGAGAGAAAGTTAAAGAATGTGTTGTCTACATAACACAACACAATTAATAATTATAATCCTTAACCAGCTAGATAATAATTTTTTGTTGTATTAAGAGAAACACGGACAGTGAGAGAGAGAGAGAGAGAGAGAGAGAACCAATTTTATTTAGTTTTTCATGTGGCTTTTGTTACTCCAGCACTTCTTTGTGTATGTAATGCACAAACCCGCGTCCTCCTGCATGCCAGGCAAGCGCCGCAAAGGCTGATCCACGGCTCCAATCTGATAATAATGTTAATATACAAGAGCGTAAATAATCATAGTATATAACTTATATTCATGATATAATAATGTAATATATTATAAAGAATAAATGGTA
The DNA here is from genome assembly GCA_004027875.1 of Aplodontia rufa. Classification (NCBI taxonomy): domain Eukaryota; kingdom Metazoa; phylum Chordata; class Mammalia; order Rodentia; family Aplodontiidae; genus Aplodontia; species Aplodontia rufa. The sequence continues at coordinate 17,535 of PVKS010031072.1, forward strand.
ATGGTTATATTATTCTTCATAAGGTATAATTTAAAATATAAACTCCAAAGTTCTAACACTGGGATAATATCAACAAATTGCCTAAATATAGTTTTGTTTACATATCTGTATAAATTACCTCTGTAAAAAGCTTCAAAATATGTCAAAGATATGGAAATAACCCAGTTATTTTTCAGACCAATCTGTTAAATGTCCATTTTCTTAACTACAGGTGATAGAAAGAAGAGCAAAAGGCATTGATACCTCATGAATGCTTGGGGAAACTAAAATAGTTCTCTGAGTGTCCACACCCAAGCCTCCCTGTCATCTGTCATCCTTCTCAACAATTACATTTTTGGAGATTGAAATGCACATGTTTTGAATTAAATACCAGGGCTTCCAAAGGAGAGATAAGTATGTGAAATATAATAAAACTATTAGGAGGTTAAGTATTCAGTCATAAAGAAGAATGAAACCTTGCAGCTTGGCTGCAACTGGAGAATATTGTGTTGATGAAACCAGTCAGATCAGACGTGGAAAGACAAGGAACACATATTTTCACCCATCCAAGGAAACCCAGACACCAACCACCCACCAAGTAGAAGTAGTGTAAAAGTATGGAACAGAGTAAAGGTCACTAAAAATGGGGAAAGTCAAGAGGAGGAGAACAGAAAGAAATTAGGAGTGACTTTTCAGGATTGAGAAGGACGCAGGAGAAGAGTGGAATGGGTTGAGAGTTGAAGAAGGGTGCTTGGATGTGACTAATGACTTGTGTGTACATGTATGGAAATGTCACAATGAATCCAAGGAATGGGATTAATATGTGTTAATAATACTAAAAATGAAAAAAGAAAGAAAAGTCACAGGGGTCAATTCCAATCATCAGACTATCAGGGATCCATGCCCTAGGGTACATTTTAAATGGTGAAAAATGCTTAATCTACTGTATCACTAAACCAACTCTGGCATGTATGTGCAAAAGAAAAGATAGTAAAAGACAGTTCTTGGGATGACACTGGACTTATCTCTCCCACCCTTTTTTTTTTAAGTGCTTAAGAATAACTGTAGCATGTCAATAGCCTGAGATGGATAAACAATGGCCAGAACAGCCCAGGCTCTGTTCCTGAATCCCGTAGAAATGGAGTATCCTTCTGTGTGTTAGCCCAGTGCATCCTGTTGCCCTGGAGAACATCTGAAGTGAGTTGATTTCTAAGGTCTCTCAGCTGCAATCAGTTCTCATCTTCCATAGTAATCTTCCTGAACCTTAGGAAACTGGATTGCCCTAAATCCTAGGCTGCACACAATGAATCCAAAATGATCTGTGTAACTTGTGCAGGTTGTGTGTGTGTGTTGCAGGGGTTGTTCTGTGTCATTGGACCAAATAAAGTCAGGAGGTAGTGTCATGATCCTCTTTCACAGAACTGTCACAGTGGGTAGCCTGTGACCTGCTGGAGTCATGAATTCCAGGCAAAGCAGGAAAGAAGACACCCTCTAATACTTGACGAGTGTAGATATCATTCTGAGGATTCAGGGACTCCACATGATGCTGGGTTGATTGTGGGAAAGGTGGGTTAATAAATGGAACATAATTAATCCCTACAGATTGGAATGAATTGAGGCAAAGAAAAAAGGAATAAGGAAATGCAAACACAACACAACATTTCCTGTCTTTCCTGGTTGTTGTCACTTACATGATTTCTTATTTTCAAGGTCAAAAAAGCTTTAAAAGATTTTTTTTTTATGATCCCTGGGGCACTGGGGAGGGAACCATCACATGTAGTACTAGCCATCTTAGAAAGATGTTGGGATCTGACCTTCACTCCATTTCATCAGCTGCCCTAGAGTGATCTGGTTACTATTTCCATAAGTTCCTTCAGGAAGGGCTGCTAGGTTGGGCTTTGTTAAGCTTGCTAATTGTTATGCAAAAAGAAGATTAGGGTGGGTTGGAATGTGCTAACCACAGGCTGTTCCCTAGCTGTTTGTCTGTACTCTGCATAACCCCTGGTAACTCCCTTAGAAGGATTATTGATTCCTTGGCTGTCTCCCCTCCCTATAAAAAACCCTGTGCCTTGTGTGCCTTAATAATAAACGGATTCTGGGCTGCCATCCTCTGTGTGTGGTTGACTCGTTTCCCGGCCAGGGACCCCAGCTAGGAGGGTCTGGGGTTTGGCCATCGGCACTCATCCTCCTGATTGGCTCTCGGGGGACAATCCACTTGGACCAGATTGTCCCGCCTGCCCTCAGGGATGGACATCTGAGGTAGGGACAGAAAGAGAGATCTGTGACCTAAAGACAGACATGAAGATGAGCCAGGTAAGCTTTATCCAGCTTGGCTGGTGTAGACTCAAATATCTTGGTCTAAATTCTGTGGTTAGGATGTGGCCAAATCTCTGAACACCCAGTGGAGACCAATGATCCTTCTTTCTCTCGAGATAAAAGGAGAAAAGAGGACAAATCAAACTTAGGGGGTTTTGAGATGAAGGCAGTCACCCTTGGCAGTAATCTCCTTCTGGACTGACCCTTTTCAATGCCCATGGGTGATTCTCACTGCCGAGTGTGTCACGGGCATTGAAATTGTGACTGCTTGTTTGATAGAACATCACTGCCTCCTTAGGTGCCCCCTAAGTTACGACAATCCAAAGGGGTATGCAAAAACTGCAGTATTGAATAACTAAGTGGAGAGCAGCACATTTGCTAATGAGAGTTTGTTATAGACAGGGGTTCATCACCATGTTACCACCAGCTGCTAGACAAATATTGGCAATCCACATATACATGATCAACAATTGTTGATGAATTGATCCATAAATAAATGGATATTCTAATGTGTGGAAAATGTTTCTCAAATTTCTTAGACCAATTCAGTACTCCTTTTGAGTCTCTTGTGACACACCTTGTGGCCTGTTTGACACCTTGAATAATTGCTATCACATAGAAACCTTGGCTAAAGGTAAGCTAGAGAACTTTCAAGTTGTGTTTAACAGATTTAGCAGTTTTATTTCTATATTTCCCTTGTAGAAAGTGCAATTCTGGCCTACTTTCTCTGATAGACAGGATGCAGTGTGCGGGGGTTAATAATGAACTTGGGATGGCAAATAAACCAAGTGTGAAGCAGCTGCTTCCACCTGGTCTCATGGAAAATGTCCCTTGCTTGCAAACAGCATTTTTAAAACATCCATAGAATTTGAATGAGAAATGCTAACTGGATTTATTGGGGAGCTTTCATGTTGAGGAGGTCCTAACAATATAATTCAAAATAAAAAGTTAAGAGGGACAATAAGGGATTGAGAATTATGATGATAAATCTCATTACAAAATGTCAAGAGTGTATTAAATATAATTAATTTTTCCCTATGGGATTGTGTAGGAGAAATCATTAGATATCAAGATTTAGTGTTAGGGTCCAATAATTCTGCCTGAGGTATTCTGTCTCAATCCTTTTGATCTCTAACATGAGTTGCAGTTCATGTATATAAGAGGGCTCCCCTAGACCTTGAAGATCACCTCCCTTCTGGGCTTCCATTTCACTCTCTTTTAATTTTAAAATGTCAACCTATCTTTTTATATTGAGCTTATTCATCTATATGCCCATACTCAAATGTCATCCCTTCAAATGTAGAAATGACCTTTTATCGATCCCTGGAGATTAGCTCAGCAATGTGCAGCACAAGATCAGAGTTCAATGTATTTTTCTTGAAATATTAAGTGGTCCATGGTGAGTATAATCATTGCTGAAGATCAATGATAAGCTCGATTTCTGGGTGATATTAGGAAGAGCAGTATGTTAAAAAAAAGTCATTTCTATCCCTGTATCTAATATAAAATGTACTTATCTTTGGTGATATATATTCCCAAATTTAAAAAAAAATCACCAATATGTAATCGCCTGAAGATTATTTCCTGAATGGGAGAAGATAACCTAGGATAATGCATTTGTGACTTCTCCTTTCCTTGAGCAATCATAGAAGAGTGGAGCTACCATGTGTACGCATGCAACAGGAGTCAATGGGGCAGAGGGTCGACATGCTGCACAAGAGTAGGTTTTAAACTTTCCTGATCCGCCCACAGTGGCATAGGAAAGACACCTTGCTTCTGGCACTGTTATTTCAGATCCTATTCTACTGGTACTTTCAGAATACCCAGAACACAAGCTCTGTCCCTCTTGATGATCCTATGTGTTTCAGAAGCCCCTGGGCATCCAGGAATATCTGCCAAGATGTCACAGGCTTTACTGACTGGAAGGAACTGAGTGGAATGCCTATCCTCTTTGTGGATAAAGTAACTAAGCCACATGAGGGTCCTTTGGTTGCTGAGGCAGAACAGAGGAATTCTTTGCTAGATATTATCAAAGAGTTCTCTGTAAGTTCTCACTTCTTTCTGTAAGACAATTGCTAGAAAAGTCAGAAGATCGGCCTAAGGATGTCGATCCCCAAGGAATCAATGGTAAGACAAAACTTTTACAAGGAAGATATAAGACTTATAGAAACACTCAGTGTGCCTAAAAACATGGACTATAATGTTTAAAGCATTCAACTACCCTGAAAATGACCTTTCTTGTTTTTAAGAGAGAATGGTAAGAAAAATGCCCATAATTTAATAAACTTTGTCATATAACTTATATTGAATCTCCACAAATACTTAGAATGTTTTTATTAATTTTAAAATAATTCCTGAATGATGTATGTACTTCTTGCTACTTATGAGATTAAACTGAAGCATCTAGTTAAAATGTGAATGTTTCCTTAATTCTTTGCTCAAATTCCCTGAGCCTTGTATTGAGAATAATGTGGTATAGGTATCCCTACCAATCTATGATGGGCATGATGTAAAAGAAAAACACTATTATTTCAATCTATAGGATTTTAAAGTTGTTGATTTTCTAAATATGATATAGTCTATACTGGTAGATAATGAAATTAATTATTTTATTCATATTTTGGCACTTTATATTTTCTTTGAAACTCATGTTTTATTGAACTTGCATATGCATCTACTACTATTGCTCCATGTTAATCTACTGTATTCCTTTTCATTGCTGCATATTATTTTACAGAATTAATATAATATCATTGATAAGTTGGTTGAAAAAATATTAAATATTTTTAATATAAGTAGAGAAGGACTTGAGATAGATTCAAACACCCAAACATTATAAAAATATGTGAATACAGCAGAAATAATAAAGATTATGAATTTAGAAACAAGGCTAGGGTAAAATGAGACTTAAAAAGAGAACAGGTATAATATGTAAAATAAGTTTGTACAAAAAGTAAATTATTGCCAGTAAGGATTGCCTGTAATCCCAGCAACTTGAGAGAGTGAGCCAGGAGGATTGCAAATTCAAAGCCAACCTCAGCAACTCCGTGAGGACATAGCTAACTTAGCAAGTATCTATCTTAAAATAAAATAAAAAAAAAAAGGGCTGGGGAATGTGGCAAAGTGGTTGAGTGATACTATATTCAATTGATGGTATCACACAAATAAATAAATAAATTATTAAGAAAAAGACCCAGACAGAAACCAGAAACAAAGGTGAGCTGCCAACCAACACATGGATATTTGGAAGTTTCCCTTTTGATATTTATGTTAATTACTGAACAGAGAATATACTACCAGATACACTCACCCATATAGCATTTAGCACGTGCTTCTGGAGTGATGATAAAAAAATATAAATAACTCCTAACACTTGCTGGAACTTTAGTATGTTTTAGATGCAAAGTGCTACTAATACTTGAAATCCTCTTCAACAAGCCTCCATCTTTACTCACTTGGTGAACACTTTTTAGAGTCCTCTTTTTTTAAAAATGACATATTACCCATCAGTAAGTTCTGTGGTCTCTTCTTTCAGAATATATCCCAATTCTGGATACTTTTTAGCACCTTTACACTTCCCCTCTAGCCAAATCATCTTATATCTATGAAAAGTTTAATAAAATAATCCACTAACTGGTTTTCGAGCTGTCTTTTGACATCTTGATGAAAGCCCTCATTACTCTAACTCTGGTGTTCCATGTGCCTGCAAAAAATCACATGGATGGTGCCAATATTTGCTGGGAAGCAGTGGCTGGGCCCCCTTCAGCCAGTCATGCTATCTGTGAGTGCTTGGATAGATCAATAGTGGGAAATGAATCCCAGAGAGACAAATTCCAGGTGGCCCTGTCAAGCAGGACGCATGGGGCTCTCTTCTCCAAGCAAAGTCTTTGAGGTGAGTTTACACGTTTATGCCCTTGAGCCTGCAATTCATAGGTTTTTTT
>PVKS010031073.1:0-23766 GCA_004027875.1 Aplodontia rufa
GGGGGCAGGGAGAAGGAAGGACATCAAGGAGACTGGAGGGTGGTAGTATGGGGGAATCTAATCAGAGGGGACCCTCCGACTTCCATGAGAAGTCCACTATAGCCTTCTGCCATGATTTTCTGCTTCACTCAGGCACAGAGGGATGGAGTTGGCTATCCATGCATGGAGAAGACCTCAGAAACCATGAGTCCCAAATAAAATGTACTTTCTCTAAAATTGTTCTTGGCAGGCCTTTTGGTCACAGCAATAAAAAAAGCTGACTAAAACACTTCATAACCCCAACTGATGTACAGTCAACATGCACTGGGTTGTTCATGATCAGTAACTGTTCTGATTGCTTATTCTCTCTCTTTAAATTGGTACTTGTCTATACTGTTCTAGTTGATATTTTATTATTGTCCTTGATTCATAACCACATTTATCATCTACTTATTTTCAGATGTGATTGGATTTTACTCTTGAAATCTAAAGAGAATGTTATCACATTCCTACATTGTCCTATCATAATAGGACTTGGTGAGAAGACACCTTTCAAAGAGAGACATTGCCTTGGTCAAAATCATTGCTTATTTCTAATGCATAAGCACCTGATCAGTCATCCCTGCAAGCACTTGTATTCGTGCTCAAGTGCTGTGTATCTTATCATCGATTGCATTGACCTACGTGACAATCTACTCTGTGCCCTGTTAGACAGAAATCAGTATTGGTTTTGAGTGATACTGTGGAACATTACTTATCATAACCCCAGATAGTTTTAAGTAAGTGCTTAAAACGAATCAGAAAATGGTGTTTTAATATCTAATATGCATAAAGCAACATAAAAATGGGTGGGGTATATGCAAGAATTTTGACAATGATCTCTGACTTTTAAATGTGTATGATTCCAACTCAGATCTGATACACAGAATTTATGTGGTCCAAGACAAGTAATTTAATTCTCGTTCTTCATTTAACACACTTTTAGATAAGCCCTCTGTGTGGGCTTCATGTAAGACTTTTAAAATACTTCCTAACATAAGCACTCAAATATTGCATCTGTGATAATTATTAATCTGTTTACAAAGCTGAGATATAAAACACATATAATAGTATAATACCACCTGATGTCTATCAAAAAGCAAGGTAACTTGCACATGCAGAAAATCTATAGCATTGTGAATACTATGGAGGCAACTATTCTGGGCTGGAGAAATCTAGGGGTGTGTTTTGGAGTAAGTGGAATTAGAACTAAGTACTCAAGAAGGCATAGACCTTGAATGACTTTCCTGATGTCTCCAGATGAGACTGGGGAAGGTGTGCTTGTGTACCTGACAGGTGCCACAGTGGAATTCAGGGACTAGAGCAAAACAGAATTTACAACTCCTATCCTAGCCCATGATGAGATCACTTTATGGAAGTTACATTTTATTATAATAGGGGGCTGGAGCGGTGGCTTGGTGGTTACAGCGCTTGCCTGGCATGTGCAAGTACATGCAAGTACATGGGTTCAAACCCCAGCACCCACGTGCACAACTAAGTGTCAGAGCAATGAAGGCGATGTGAAAAACTCAATAAAAATTGATTCTCTCTCTCTATCTCTCTCTCTCACTGTCTTTCTCTCTTTAAAAAATATTATAATAATAAAACAATGAAAGTTTTAAAAAGATTGGTATAGACTAAATATTGAGAGGAAAAACAGGAGGAGCAGAGGCTGCAAACTTGACTGATAAGGACATGATTTATTCAAAAATAATATAAGCATGATTATCATTTATCTGTTGAACATTAACATTTTATTAATCTCTTTTCTAGTCATTTTCCTTGGAGTAAGTGTAGGTACAGTAGTCAAACAGATGTTCAAAAATGACTTGCTTTCTTATTTAATTTTTTTGAAAAACAAGATAGATGTCATACATATTAAAGTCATGAAGAATTATTTTCAAACTCTTCTGCTCATTTCATACTGGACTTTCACTTCTTCCTGCCTTGTTTGTATTCATTAGTTAGAATTTTATATTTTAAGTTGCTTCTTCAGGGAATACTGAAAATACCTGATATTTTCTATTTTTAAATTGTCTTAAAACTTACCATATTTTTAAGAAAATACACTTATACAGTCTACTGCTTACAAGAAACTTTCAGAAATGATAATAATGTAACAGAATAAAATGACTCTGGAATTATTCTTAAAATCGTTGTATGCTATGTAGAAATGAAGGTGTTAACTTCTGTCCTCGGATCCATTTTTATGTTGCCAGACAAAATCCAGTGCCCGCACTGAGTTATAGGTGTGAGAGCCATTATCTTCCAGGAGCACCTTGAGAAAGAGATGTCTAATCTCAATAATGTGACTTTTCGTGTTAAATAAATCCATGTTCAGTAGTTCTTCGTTCTTAAGTGGAAAATGTCTTATCCTTCTCCTCATTCACCTCTTCTAATCTTAAAAGGAAAAGAATCTCAAAGAAATTTGCATTTTTACTAACCAGAATTGATTTTGTTTCTTTGTACTTCGTATTCTTCCTCACATCACTTTGTGAGTGTGTTATGGAATGGATGAATAAACTCAGGGTAATCAGTTTTCTCGCCAAATGTTTACTACAGAAACTATTTTCATTCGTACTGACTGTACTGACTTCATTCTCTATTCCTTATACTAAAGTATATGTTTATTACAAAAAAAGAGTAGTTAGACTAATAAGTCTAGTTTAATGAATGCACCAATGAGGCAGTGTGGAAAATGCCTGAGAAAGCACTTAACTGGGATTTTGAAAGACTTAGGAGACTTTTCACTTCTGTTTTTACAGATGAGCTTCACTGGCTAGATGAGCATCTTCCAGAGCCTTTATTTTTCTTTGTTGTATGTAGCTTCAGGTAGTTATGCATTAATGCCAATATGCGGGTTGGCATTTATGGGAACATTTCTGACCACTTTCTATTTTGGCAACAATCTTGCATGTCCTTGATTATAATTGCATGAGATACAGTTAATGGATTGTATGGAATGGTCATTTGAGAAATTGAAAGCAAATAGATAATTTATTCCCCTATAAATTTAATTTTCAGTTGCTTTTCACTCTTCACTCAAACCAGTTATCCACTCCTTTCTGCTCCCAAACCCACAACCTTTTCCATGGAACAAAAATAATTTTTATTTTAATTCAAATTTTACTCCCCGGGACATAGTATTATGCTATTACTTCATTATAAATATTATGTGTTTTATAATTTTAAGTAAACTGATATACTGAAATAACGTCTAGATCCTAAAATATGATAGCATATTGCTTCCTTATATTTCATCAGTACTTTATTATTTTTCTTTTGTTTATCTGATGTCAAAATATCATCAGAACAAATATCTCCTATACTCTGCTGAATCTTGTATAATTGGAGATGTCTTATCTTTTTTTTTTTTTAAGGAAACAGAGAGAATGAGAGAGAGAGAGGAATAGAGAATCAATTTTATTATTTTTTCACTGGCTTTTGTTTCTCAAACACTTAGTTGTATATGTGGTGCTAGGGTTTGAACCCAGGTCCTTGTGCATGCCACACAAGTGCTCCAACCACTAAGCCCCCACTCCAGCCCCTGGAAGTGACTTATTAAGTTAAGATTTAACATAGATTTGGTTTTAACATAGCAGAAATAAATTCTGATTAAAAAAACAAAAGTAGGGGCTGGTGCAGTGGCTCAGTGGTTTCAGTGCTTGCCTGGCTTGTGTGAGGACCTGAATTCTAATCCTAGCACCACATACTCATCAAAGTTTCTGAGTAATGAAAGCTACATGAAAAACGAAATAAAATTGACTCCATCTTTCTTTCTTTCTCTCTCTCTCTATCCCTCTCTCTTAAAAATATGAAAAAAGAAAAGTAAAATTGCAGGTTCATATTAGTGCCCCAATGAATGTCTTGGTTTGCTGAATGATGAAATGGTTTTATTTCTTTTTTATTCATTTATAATTATACTGTTAAGAAGAGGCATACAGGTCATGCACATACACATAGCAGTAACACAAGAAGTCAAACATTACCAAATAAGAGTCAGGTTTTTTAATACAAGTCCTATGAATGGTATATATATATCTATTTTACATTTTAATTTAGATAGGAAATTAATCAGTTGGAGAAATCCAGAGACTAATTTCCCTAGAGTGAGACTTTTACAACTAAGGGTGATATCAACAGTATTTAGTCTAATTCGAAGTTAGAACAGAGAACCACATAGGTAACTAGCACTTGGCTCTAAGTAAGAGTAAAGGCAAGACCAGACTCCCCATTGTCAGGAAACCTTAAAGTAACTGTCTTTCCGTTTGAACAGCAGCAAACCAATATCCTCCCATAGCAGTAGCTTTCCTCATGTGCACAACACTGAAATCTTAGCTGCTTCTCACGGAAGGCCTTGACCTTGCAGCATGAACACTTTTGTGTGCTGGCCACACTGGTGTTCACCAGCTAAATTCCAGCCCTATTCAGCCAGTGTTCACGAAACTGTCTTCATGTTTCCTGACACGCTGTTCTTTTATTAATACAGCCGAGAGCCGTGCTTCTCTTAGTTCCAGTGCCATGTCATTATGCCAGGCTTGAGTGGGGTCAGCTCTGACCTCAGATGCCTGTCTGGCTTAGACGAGTCGGTCTAGCTCTCTCTGGATATTTTATTTTTTCTTACCTAATTGATGTGAGCTGCACCTGACACTATATTATTACTTCATCTTATTTAGACTCATGGGGTATTTCAGCTTATAAAAGGTTGTGTCTTATTTTAGCTGGTTTCAGCTAATTCATTGCCATCAGAAAATTAACTAGAGAGCAGACTCACCAAACACCATACCACAACCATGACCAAACTTCCAGCTGATTCACACAAATGGGTGAAAAACCAGTCCAGTCAGTTGCTTGGCTTTTTGGAATTAAACAACTGATTGATTTATTAAGTCACTTTTCAATAATTGTTTGATAGGATAATGAGATAAGATTAATATCATAAAAAGAACTAACATAAGTAGAATTTCACCTGATTTTTGACTGCTAGGATCAGAAATACACATTAGGAAAACTCCTCCTTGGGAATGACCCCTAGAAGTTTTGCAGTCACCCACTGATAATTTGATTTAAATCACATTTCCTCAATCTGTTGGTGAGTACCATATGCCATTTAGGATGGAAGGAAGAGATACACTCTGGTGAGACATATTGTATCTATTTCCTCCTCACCCTACCATGTTTGCCAATGTAACACAAAAAGAAAATCTTACTTGGATTTTAGAATTTAATATTTAAAATCTTTCTAAAATTGGGTTCATAATTTTTAATAGAAGCCACATGGTCAACAGAAAATGATAGTGAATGACTACCTTGAGCTTGATAGAAAGTATAATTCTCTTAATAATTAATACATGCTAAAAGATTCCATGTATTATGAAGGGGGAGGGAGAAAACCAGATTTAATTGGAAGATTCAGAAAGGAGGGTTGATGAAAGAGATTAATCAAACTGGAGCATAGTGATATAAAGCACAGGATCAGATGAGTCACTCACAAAAACAAGTAAGAGCAGAGGAAGCAGAGGGTGGGGGTGACATGGTGGAGGAAGACACATATGCAGTGGTAGTGAAATGTCAAACCTCATTAGAGAAGTTGTCCAAAACATCTCTAATGAGCTGGAAACAATGTGAAACTCACCTGGTTCAAGGCTTTTTTCATAAATTCCAACCCAGGCCAGGTTGCTCAATGGGTCTTGGGAGAAATTAAAACACTGGAGTGAATCCCTGCCAAGGGGAGCTGTGTTCACAGACTTTTCCCAACCACAGAACTTTGGCAGTTGAGACAAAGATGAAAAACTTTGTCTCGTCCAGATAATGCTGAATTGGCTCCATTTTTATGCCACCACTAATAATTGTTATGGGAGACATGGAATTAGAGAAACCAAGTTAATAACAACAACAAACAGCACAGCCTTTCTAAGTGTCAGGATCAAGGAAGGCTGGGGGCCAGATATCAGTGAGCAGAGAAGGATGTGATGGAAATCTGTGTTCCTCTGCCAAAAGAGTTAACTACACTGAGCCACCTAAGCCATCTGTATATGCAGAATGACCTTGGCAGACTGGAACACATTATTTGTTTCCATGGAAGAAGAACTTTTTTTTTTTTTTTTTAAAGCAGGTGACATCGTCTAGTGTAGAGTCACCCTCAATTTTCCTGCCAAGACCTCCTGGGCATATGATGAAATGTTGTAAACTTCTTTTAAGTTTTTGATCTAAGTTTGTCTTCTGTGGCTGCTTTAAAATTAATGAATTAAAAAAATCAGCAGAATTCAACTCTTTTTTTTCCACTTTCTTCCTCCAATTATAAATAAAAGAAATGATCTTCTGCAATCATCCTTTTGATTATGTCACTGTTTTTAAATAACTCAAAAAGAACTTAGTTTTAATTTGCATCAAAATAAAATGTTCTGACTCTCTTCCTTTGTCCATCCTGTACCATGCTGTTCTCATTTTGTGTCGTACACTGCTCTGTCCTTTCTATAGCAGAGATGCAAAACGAATTTGCCATCAAGCATCCCTTATTTACCTGCTTTAAATTTTGCTATTTTCCTCACTTAAAATATCTCCCTCACCCCTCTATGAGTCATTTACTTTAATTCAAACTTTATTTGATTTTTAGAACTTCATTGCAGCTGTCCCTTGTTATTTGTGTATACCTGTCTCTGATATTTGTGTTAATCCATGTGCTTTTATGTTGTCCTCTTCTCCCCCAATTGTTTGACGTTCCTTAAAAACAGGAGTCCTATACTCTATCTGTTATCACAGTTCTGGGCTTATCACTGTAGTTGATTAGTGGTTCTATTTACCTACCGGTGGATATGACGCTCCTGATCTTCACTCCAGCTTGGGCAGACTGTCTTACTTTGTTCTCCAATTAATATTTTCCATTTCCTATTTCTTGAGGTTTCTAGCTCAAGTCTTAACATGTTTCCTTTGAAATGTGATAGGGATGGTGTCTCTGATCACACAGAGGATGTTTTCAAGCAAGCCAGGTCATGCTTTGGAAAGCCTGAGAGTAAAAGGAAAGTAGTAAATCCACAACTCCTCACCTTCCTCCCAACAGATCCCTGGCTCTGTATCCATGTGCATAATGTTAGATCTTTACTCGTTCACATACTTGTCAATGTTCAGTGTGACAGCTATTTTGTCTGTAGCGTAATCTCCCACAAGTATAGTTTTTGTATTGATTAGTTTAGACTGTCTAATTCCTAGCTGATGCTGTGTACTTAGTCTTACTTAATTATTTATTGATGATTTAATGACACATTCTATGACAAATATTTCCAAAAGCAGAAAAATTGTAAATTATGCCATTTTCCACATAAGCCTCCACATTTTTTCACATAAGCATTTCCACATAAGACTTGAGTTCTGGCCGCATTTTACACCAATAAAGCCAGATCTATTGGTGTAAAAGCCCTGAAAGTAGAGCATTAGAGCACTGAGGCTTTGAATGTGAAGAATTTTGACCTAAACGTGTATCTGTAGGTATGTGCAATGTCACTTCTTTTTAGAATGTCTCACTTTGACCCCAAACAACCTTTTTATGGAAGCCTGCCTTCAAAGACTAGTATTAGTCACATAATTGCTCTGTAATCACCCTGTCTCTCATGATGTGATCCTGACTCTGAGATCCTTGTGCTGATTTAAAATACTTGGAAACCAGCAAAAAGATAGATGAGAATATATTGACTATTTATCTAGTCCAGGATGCCAAACATCTTCCATCCTGCTGAAAATATCGAATTTATCCCTTCAACACTTCTCTAAAAAACTCTCTCCAATCAATTCTCAATAATCAAAAGAACCCACAAATGGGAGACAGGTGGGATGAAATTTGGCATGGTGAGAATATTGCTCTTATATTTTAATTGCAATTCTGCAAAAAAAAAAAATAGTGCAGATGAGATTCCTGTGGCAGGTGAGTCTTTGTGAGGCCTATGTAGGTGGTAGAAAGTTTAGGTAACATGAAGAATAAAGATGACAAATGGATATGGGCTTATTATTAATATTTCTGATTTGAATATTATATGAAACTGCCTCCCAAAGAGCCAGGAGGCTCTTATTCAAATGCCGCATAGGCTGCTGGGGCAACCACCTCCTAGTGTTGTATGCAGCCTCCTTAACAAGCTTTTCTAAGAGATCCTCATGTTCTGTGGACTTTGAGAGCCTAAGATAGCATATCAAAATTGTCATTAAATGCTGTGCACTGTTCTAGGTACTAGAATAGATGAGCAAATAAAACAGGTCCACTTCAAGAATTCCCAGTGTCAAATTAAGACACCAAAGTCAGTGGATTCTGGTAACTTCCTAAAGAGGGAACAGGAGTACTGAGTTTTCAAGTAAACTACTTTTAGTTTCTTTACATGGAAATGTGTTTTATATATTAAGTTAATCTAAACGATTTATTTAGAACATTCTTAAGCCATCCTCTCAGCTAAATACTGTAGTCAGAATTTTGAAGTTGTCTGCCTAAGCCAAACAGATGCTTTGGAAGAACTTGGAGGCAAAATTTTATCTCTGGGCCCAGCTTCTCTTTTCTTTGCCTCCAGCATCTCCTTGATGTCTTCAAGGGATCCCTGGGCTCAAAGTCTTTCCTCTGTTCTCCTGTTAAAATGTTTTAATGACTTGGGTGAAATATAAAGTGCTAAGTTGATATTCAAGAGAAATGGGTTTGCACTGTGTCTGCTGTGTAGCTTTGAGCAAATTCCTTGAACTCTCAGTTTCCTTGCTTGTGAAACAAGGGTAGGGTTTTAGGAGCTCTGGTATTCTTTCTGCACTCTCGTTCTGATTCTCTGAGTCCCCTGTGCACTGAACTTTCAGATAGGGATGGGGTCAGGAAGAGATACTACATGAAGAGGAGTCAGAGTTGCTCATGAATGTTGGGGCAGCCTCTGTGTAGTACCTCTTGGAAGTAATGAGGAGGAGTCAGAGCTCTGGGGTAGAGTCATCCCAGCTCCACTTCTGACTTGGTGTGTGAGATGGGAATCTCACATCCTTCAGCTTTTCTGTGACTCATTTTTCTAATTTTTGAGCTCTCCATAGTGTCAGTGTTGGCATTATCATGGCAGGTGAGCACATGTGTTGAACTCACCTCGTGGGCCTTCCATAAATGTTTCTTTATTTACTGCAAAGGAACAGTTCATTCAATGCTTCACTTTACCTGCCCAAACTTGCATTCCTCATTTATTTAACAAGCGCATTCAGGAACTGACATTCCAGGAGCTGATCTAAGAGCTTCACTTTAACACTAACTCTATCCATAGGGAACTATTATTATATCCAACCCAGGATGAGCAACCTGAAGTATATAACCTGCCTTGTGCACCTTCCGTGTAATCCAAGCAGTCCGGCTGAAAGGGCCGTGTTCTCGAACACTGTTCTAGAAACAGATACTAAAGGTCATAGGATAAGCAATGGAACGGAGTACGGGTAAGTTAATTATGTTCTTTGTCAGATCTTCACATACATTTTATGTTTAAAAGAAAAGAAAAGATAACTTAGAACAGCTCTAAAGTAAGCATTTACCTACAGGGAGTCCAACCCTTACAGATTCCTTTTGGAAAAACATCAGTTTAGCATCAGAAATATTTGCAAGGCATTTTAAATCTTTATGGAAGTCCCTCACAGAAAAACCAAAGAAAAAGGACTTAAGAATCTTGAAATAGTAATTGCTCTATTTCTTCAATATCCCATTTCCATCAGAGAAATGGTAACTCATTCTCCCTTCAGCAGAAACCCATCCCTCCGGCAGCCTTGAGATTCGACCCTTAGATTCTTACTCTCTTTATTTTTTAATCCACTATATATTTAGCATTTTTTAAGATTGTAAATCCCTTTCACAAGGTCTTAGTACAAATGCAATGCATGGCAGGGATAAATCTTGTTCCAGAAATAATTCCTACAGCTTGCTGTTTACCTGGTTACCCTCACTCTGAGGCTCGGAATCTTCACTGTGATAGTCTAATTTTCTGTAAACTGGAAATTTTACAGAATAACAAAATGATTATGGATTGGAAACTACTAAATGAACAACAGAATATATTAAAAACAAGCACACTTATTTTCAATAAACTGATACATATTTCTCATATAAATTTCCAATTTCGCCTTATGAGTAAATGGTTATATTTAACCCATTAGAACTAAAATAAAAAATCTATTCAGGGCTGGTTTCGATTGCTAATAATTTTCTACTGCTCAAATTCTGCTGAACGTTAAAGGTAGCATGTGATTCTACCCTAGGATGTCACTTCCTTATTTCAAATTCCTTTTGCTATAAGCAGAAAATTTTCAGCCTCTGCTGATATAATTGCTTAGAGCATGCTTTAAGAATCATTCTTATTTCTATTATTCCTATTTCTAAAGGAGTTCACTTCCAGCAACATGCTCTGCCAAATGCTTGCTATTAATTAATTATTGCCCTGGGGATGATTTCCCCTGATTAAAATATGGCCCTGAAGCTTTTGTCTCCATCTGAGTTCTCTGCCTTCTTACTCTGCTGTCTTTATGTTCTTTTACTCTCATCCAACTTTGGGCATCTACTTGTGAGAGACTGCTGAGCACTTGAATTGCCAATACAAACAAAATACAATGTCTGTGTTCTAGAAGCTCTTTCTTTATAGTGTGACAGCTACGTACACATCTACAATGTCATTTGATAATGTCATGAGAGCTACATCCAGGTATTAAGGCAAGGTCAAAGAAAGTCATTAACTGCATGCTAGCATGGGGGCAGAATGCCACAGGAAAAGAGGCTTCTCAGATGAGTTTTGAAAAGGGAGTTGAAGGTGTTTAATGCCTGATAATGGAGAAGCCAAAGTACACATTCAGGAAACCAGAAGGAGTTTGCTGTTCATTGAGTTTGGTGACTTAAGGATGGCAAAAGATATCCAGGCCCAGTTCTGAGAGGTTTTGGACTCCATATTGAGGTCTTTGGCTTCATACTGAAGGTATTCCCTTTGAAAGAATTCCAAGCCTGTTTCAAAATCTGAAGGAGGCAGTACACCTCCTACCAAGAAAACATACACTTCTGCAGAAATATACAAATTCATACAGATTTCAGAAGGCCTTCAACTCCCAAACCCCAGATTAACATTTGGTACTTTAGATTAGGAAGAAAAATTGACTTAGGATGGGGATTGACATATCTAGGTCTGTTAGCAAGGGACAGGTTGATTGGTGTTAGTGTGTGCAGTGAGCCTGGAGACAATTCCAGAGGTAGACACTAAGACATGGGTCACTGAAAGTGAGCAGGATTGGCAGTGGCTTCAGATTTGTGTCTTACTATGGACATAGAATTGCCAGAAATAGTTAACTGACTTCAAGGCTCCCCAAGAAATCTGCTAAGTGTTGCTAGACTGAGACCTTGGATGGAACAGAAACTGAATGTTCCACTGGTCAGTATTTTGCCCTTTCATATTCATTTAGATTCCTAAATGCCCTTTTTACATTTAAGAAATTAGTTCCTTCTTTCTCTCCTTCTTTCCTTCCTTCCTTCCATCCTTCCTTCTTTTCCTTAATAGAAAGAGTATCTTACGAATCAGCTAAGATAAATTTTACCAATGTTATTGCATAAAATTAGGGATAATTAATATTAATTTGCTAACAAAATTTTAATACCCACTATAAAACAAATTTTACTAATTCCAAATATGCAGTGATACTCCAATATTATATATTTCATACATGGTACCTTATAATTTATTTTCCCTAATGAGCCACATTTTTAAATGGTTACCATCAAGGAAAATTCAGGGAACTAAGAGTTTATTTGTCTATTTTCCATAGAAAATTTCTGTAGAAACTTTTAGTGTGAACTTTTTTCTTTAATTCTATGATACAGTAATATACGTTTTCTTTAAAGTAACTATCTATTTTGATCATTGATTCAGTGATACCCACCTAACTACTTTTAAGTATAGACACATTAAATATACTGAGTTGTCTAGGTTATAAAACAAAAACCTAACTTCAGCCCTTTTATTTATAATATGACAACTTTTTTTTAAAGAAATGTGGTCTAGTGTTAAAGGCTTGCTTAAAAAGTAGACATGGGAATGCATGATCAGCCATTTATCTAGTAATCTATAATTTCCTGTGTCACAGAATTATGGTTCAGGGCTGGCACAGCTGTGAAAAAGACAGTGTTAACACATAAATCTCACTTGTGTATCTGACAAAATAATTAATGGCGTGTTTTCTTCTTAGCTATCTTCTCCCATATTCTTTACAAAACAGTGGAGTTTTGCATGGGCCACAAAATAGCCAACCGACTGGCGTATAGTGATATGGAAAGGTTTTGGAAAGTAGGGGTGGACAATTACTTCTGTGAAAATGTGGGTAGAGAATCATGACTTCTCCAGCGTAGGAGAGACAGTGATACACGGGAATGTCATCTGTAGAAGAATCTCCCATGCTAATGCAAATAGGAGTACCAGGATGCCCATAAGCATCTCACATCTCAGGCTTTTCCCCGGTTCGTTCCTCAGTGGAAGATTATTTTAATGGGAAATGCATTCTAAAAGGAATTAAATTATAACTATGTCCCCTTTATTTTAAAAGTAACATATACTTGTTGAAAAATTGAAACTATAACTGGTTACAGTGGTTCATGTCTGTAATTCCAGGGACTTGTTTAGGATGAGGCAGGAAGATTGCAAGTTTGAGGCCAGCCTGGGCAACTTCATGAGATCCTGTCTCAAAAATTAAAGAAAGTTGGGTGTGTTGCTTAGTGGTAGAACACCTCTGGGTTAAATTTCTAGTCCTGCAAAAATGAAGGAAGGAAAGAAGGAAAGAACAAAAGAAGGAAGGAGAGAAGGAAGGGAGAAAGAAAATAATATAGAAATCATAAAGAACAAAGATAAAATTCATAATTCTATAATTCAAATGGAGAAAAAACATAAATATGTCTCCAATTCAAACACACATATACTCATAGCACTATTGTAGAGGTCTGTGCATTGTATTCAGAAAATCTTAAGTGTATGTTCATATACGTTTTAAATGAAATTACATCAAATACAAGGAGGGACATAAGGAAATGGCACAAATAAATTGATTGGTTGGTATACTACTGTGAAACCTGGTGAGTTGACAGAAATTATTTTCTATTATATTTTTGTTTATATTCTCTATTCTATTTATTAAGAAATGATCATTGTTATTCCCTGCTAACAGGGAATAATTAAAAGTAGATGTTTCTAGCACAAAAATTACTCCAAGAAGGAATATAATAAAGCTGACTCAAAAAGTACTGCAAGATACATATGATTATGAATATAGAGGTTCTTTATTTTCTAAGGCAATAAGATCAATAATTTCCTTATCAATCAGTTTGCTTTCATATCAAAAGGATGCCTGTTTTCTTAATACATAGACAAATTTTGAGCAAACATTAAGGAAGAGACATTATGCAATCAATGGTTACATGTAATAGAAAAAAAAAAAAACAACTGAATTTAACAAACTTACCACTAATTTATAGCTGGTTGCCCACTGCTGAGTTTCCTGTTAACTACCTTCAGTTGGAAACAGCAAGCTACCACACATCATTCAATGACTAGTGTAAGCCGTTATCGTCAAAATACTTTCAGGTCCTAAATCCTGAGTACAATTTTGTTTTTGTATTGATAAAATCTTTTCTAAGTTTTTCTATCTTTTTTATTTTTTAAAAAATCTTGTGAAAAGATTTTTATAGAGCCAACCTTTATTTAGTGCTGTTGTATATGTGAAATTAAACTAGAACTTAATGTTGATATACTAAGTTTATCTTTCCAACCACTCGGTGGGGTACGTACTACTATTACCCACATTTAAATCTGAGGAAATAAAAGCTCAGAGACTTTGAAATTCTTTCTGGGTAATTGACCTAATAAGTGGCCAAAACTCATTTGAAATCTACCGCTATTAAAGTTCTAAATTCATGTGCTGCCTACTCTTACCATTGGTGGTTTCTTTGTTGAACTTCAGTAAAAGTATACGTTTAGCAATAATATGTATGTGAAGTTGTTTTGTGCGGAGCTAGAGTCTAGGTTAAAAGAATCTGCACATAAGCCATTAAAAGGAGGGTATAGGATTTCTCATATTTGAATCTGCATTAGAATCACTTGGAGGTATGCTGAAATATAAATTTCTGGTCAAAAACACCCTACAATCATCAGGTATCAATCAGAAATGAAGGAGGAGAAGGGCATTCTGGAGATGCAGAGACCGAAATGGGGCAATGTTTGATACCAGATCATAGCTTTTTGCTATGGTGTGGTAATGTGCACAGGAAGGTGAGGCAGGGTGCCACAAAAGATGACAGAAGATGTGATATACAGAAAACTAAAGGATATTCGTTAGCATGTTCAGCAGAAGCTGTCAGAGCCTCACCATGTCCTTGTACCCGACCAATTTGCTGTGCCCCAGTGCCCACTTCAGGCTGTGCCCGAGGGCTTCCCTGAATCTCTAGAAGTTTGCTCTGGCCATTCATGGCAGACCAAAAATGCCCAGGGACATGAACTCTCCCAGGAAGCAGACTGGTTGGAGTTGCAATGTGTATACCCTAGTGCCCCCACCTCCTCCAGTCTCATAACTGCAACAGGAGTTTAGTGGCATTTCCCCCATAGTGTTCTAGCGACATTAAACTCTAGCCACCTTACCTTCCCTGTCTCTGTATCCCCATTGCCTGCTGTTCCTTGCACTCAGGACCTGTTACTGGGGAAATTAAAATTTAGGCAGCATGATAAGAAGTGTTAGAAAAAAGTTCAAATATTTCTAATAAATGTAACTTCCTAGTATTTTGAAAAACAACACTCACAGCAAGAAGGCAAATGAAGTGGAGGAAAGAGACAAGAAGACCAGCGAGGAGGGAATTTCCGGAGTCAAGAAAGTTTACAAACACTGAACTAGACCACTGGGGTTTGGAGGCATGGAGATCAAGAGCAGTGGAGATATGAAGGCAACAGACAGGAAGGTGGCAGGATTGAGACCTTGGGGACAACTGAGGGAGACCATCAAAGAGATAGCGGAAGATTGGAAGAAGAGTTTACCCACTCAAGGGAGGAGGTTGCTCCTGGAGGGCAGGAGGCTCATCTGTGGCAAGAGGTAGAGAGAGATGGCATCTGTAATGAGTTTATTGTAGTGGGAAAACTTTGAATCATTATAACCTTCTGTAAATCACTTTGAGTTAGAATGATGTGGACGGAGATCTGATGGTAGCAGACTGAAGAATAAATACAGTGACCATGTGACTAGAAACCAGTCTTTGGAAGATTTTGAAAAA
This sequence comes from Aplodontia rufa, assembly GCA_004027875.1. Classification (NCBI taxonomy): domain Eukaryota; kingdom Metazoa; phylum Chordata; class Mammalia; order Rodentia; family Aplodontiidae; genus Aplodontia; species Aplodontia rufa. Next base: position 15,284 of record PVKS010031073.1, read on the forward strand.
AAGAAAGCCAAGGTCAGAGATAGTGGTTTTTTGTTTTTTGTTTTTTTTTTTTGATATTTCTAATTATTCTGTATGATTTTAATTCCTTTTTTCTAAATAAAATTTTTATTAGAAGTATATAAAGATATAATTGAGGAGGAAACATTATCAAACCAACAGTAATCAATGTATATATACTTTGTTATCCAGGGGTAATGCCAAAACATAGATGACCACCTTGCGTTTCACCTGTTGCAGTTTCCCCCTGAAGATTTTTTTTTTTTTTAAATAGTCATGTCCTTTGCTGGTAAGTGGATGGAGATGAAGAAAATCATGCTGAGTGAAATTAGCCAAAGCCAGAAACTCAAGGGCCGAATGTTTTCTCTCCTATGTGGAAGCTAGAGTATAATACAGGAAAGAGTGAGAGAACAATGAGTTTAGACAACAGACTCATTAAACACGGATTACCAATGGAACTGGAGGCAACCTTGCCGACAAGGGGTCAGGGCAGGGGAATGGAGAAGGGGAAGGGTGCAGGGAGGAAGAGAGTGGGGAGGGTAAAGGGGGAATACATGGTTTGTGCATTATGAAAATGTAACAGCAAACCCATTCAATATGTAAAACTACAAACAAAAATAAAATCTTGTTCCAAAAAAAAAGTAGTGATGGTTGAGCTGATGGACAGACTCTAAGGACAGAGCAAGCACCGACACAAAGGCTCAAAATGTCTAAGGGCCTGGGTTCTAGAAGACTTGAGAGGGAGGGGGTAAAAACCATAGGAAAGAGTTTCACTTTACATATCAAGTTGAAGATTTTTCACATGCCAGACATGTGAAGGGATGTAATATTCATGGTCTTATGATTGTTTTGATAAGCATTCCTGAAAACTCACTTCCATGCATGAAGCGAGAGTTTGTTGCAGATTCAATCCTAAGTCTTCGGCTACATAAACAGAAGGTGATAAATATAACCAAGGATTGGGAATGGAAGGGAAGGAAGCCAGTTTGGGAAATGATACTGTAAAGTTTATAATGCTCCTGATTTTCAAACATTTTTCAGGAGCAATGAAAAGAAGAATGCAAAGAAAATTAGTTTATTTTCAATGATGTACTTTTTGTTGGTTTTGAATTTACCCTTTGTCAATGTGTTGCAAATTGTGTGGACTTCTATTTTGAAACAATAAAGACTGTATCGTGTGTGTGTGTGTGTGTGTGTGTGTGTGTGTGTATGAATACTCATCACATTGGCAGTAAACAAGTCAATGACCACTCCAGTTTTTAATGAAGTAGGTTATTAATACTTTTAGTAACCCCTCTAACATCCTTTCTTTTCTGAACCTTCCCCAGCCATCGGAGCTCTCAATATTGATTCTAAATATAGTTCTGCCTGGCCCCTGTCTGAATGTACAGACTTAGAAGGTTTCAGTTTTTCAGATCTTCTTTTTGGTGTCTGATTTCCTGAAGTCCAAGAGACAGCTGTCTGGGTGCCTGCAGCTAAGACGATGAACATGCAGATACCAAGGAAATGGTTTTCTTACAGCAACGACTCTATTTAGGTCTAAGCATTGCCCTAGTCTTGCCTGACGGTGAAGAATCCTAAGTCTCAATTTGTGCTTGATTCAGAAATGTTCTTTCCTATTGAGGGGAGAGGGGGGCAATTCAGGTTAACTTCTTAAGGCTTGCTTTACACAAGCCAAGATCTAATCTAAGTAATCTTCAGATTCTAGCAGTTTGACATTTCAACTGTATATCCTGTAGAAAAACAATGTCTAAAAATATTTGCAAATTAAACCAATGGAAGATATTAATTTGAAAAAAAATTCAGAGAAGGCTTATTTTTATATCTGGGAAATAGTACTTTCTGTTTGAGCCATTTTCCCCTTATCACAGTTTGAGAAAAATAAAGCATTTCATCTTTTCTTGCAGTCGGGGTTGATCATAAGAGATACTCATTTTCTGCATATTAAAATAGGAAGCACTGTTGGCTGGTTTACTGACTTTTTCATGTACTATCTGCTTAGTTAAAGTTTGGGCTTCATAAAATTGGCTTAATCTTTATGGTCCAAGGGAAATAGAAAATGAAGCAATTAACCTCTTAATTTAAACTATGTTAACAGTCAATTCAAGTAATTCTAACATCGGATACCTTCACACCTTGAATTATTAATGAAGACAAATCTATAAAATGGAATGTTGGTCATGACCCAGTGCCAAGATGGGTCATTTAGGACATGAAGTGGACAATTTAGTTTCTAGAATAGAGTGATAGAGTGTTTTTAATCTCTCTGGATAATTTATATTAAAGTTGTCAAATGGTTAAACCACAAATTTTCAAACATTTTCAACTTGCAGTATCCTAATTTTGTTTGATTTTATTACATTCCGGTATTTCACCTCTATATTCTACAGGGAAGTTTTGCTTTTCAGTAAGTGAATTTATACTTAGTATATGTCACTTTGACTGTGGATTTTTTTTTCTTTGAGATGCCCAAAATTCCTCTAATTTGCATTAAAAGCAGTTTTGGAAAGAATTGGGCATAGAAAACTGGGTGCATCTGGTCCTAACTTTTATTTTAGAGTTGAAAGAAACTGAGGCCAAAAGAACTGAACTCCTTAAAATGAAACTGCCAGTTCCTTGTTGTGGTAGACTAATTACAAAATGGTTGCAATCGTCTTTTTGTCACAAAGGGCAATTGCCACCTATGTCCATTCATTGCAATGTGACTTTGCTGCTGCTTCCATCAAAAGGTGACATTGACTTCCCCACACCTTGACTCTAACCTTGCACCATGACTTCCTTTGGCTGATAAAATTCATAGCAATTAAGTGTGCCAAATCAGCAGCAATAGATAACTAATGCATAATTTATTTTGCCTTTTTCTTTGAACTCCCAGAGTAGTCTAGAAAAATCAGTAACACTCATAAGGGATTTTCCCCCTCAATGCCGGCTTCTTAGTCATTTGGCAAATTTTCAAATGTTTGCTTTTTTCACTTGTATAATGAGTGATCTCTTTGCATCTTCTACTCCATAAAGCTTTCTAAACGTGCTTTTCCCTTTTCTGTTTTAGAATTTTTAGGAACATTTTTGGCTAATACATAACTTCTGTCTATACTATTGGGCATTATTTTGTGGCGCTAAGTTTTAATCCACTTAACAGCTTCTAGCACATTTACCTTTTTTGGCAGGCAGGTGAGGCTGTCCGCTATGTCATACCAGCAGGCAAATAGCACCAGACAAATAACTATTGGGATGAAAGGAAAACATCTCTGACCAGGGGGAGGTCAAGTTGTGTTTGATGAATTTCGATTCTGTGTCACCTGGAGCTACGCACAGCAGAATAAGGCATCATCATATTTGTGGCATTAAATAAAATCACATTATCTAACATCATTATTTTGTGTTTGGGGTAATTTTATGATTCTTACATGAGTGGCAGTATAATATAATAAAGTGAGCACTAAACTTTATCATAGAAATTCCAAGTTCAAATTTAGATTCCTCACCCATTATCTGTGTCACTTTGGGTAAGTCATTCAACTTCTGTCAAACTCCATTTCTTCGTTTTTAGCTGTTTTGAAAAATAAGGTAAAACATGAAAGGTATTTGCAAACTGCAAATTTCAGTGTCTAGTACTCTTTTGCAGTTGCCAGTTGAACATTCGCTGGTGGGTGTCCCCCAACCAAAATTGATCTCGATATGCACTACCTAATTTCTTGACTTTCTTAATTCTTCTAAATGGTACTGATGTTTTGCCAGTTACCCAGGTTTCAAACCTCCAAATAAGACTTTGATGCCTCTTTCTCACGTATCTCATGAAATTCGTGCATTTTTTTTTACTAATTTATGCATCCAATAAGTGATTGTTAATCACCTGCTCTCTTTTTGGTTGTTGAACATTTCTACCGCATATATGGTTCCATCTGTGTGTCTCAAACCAGGCTTTGCTCCACCTTATCTACCTGTTTCACACTCTGCTCCTCTGGATGTAGCTTCCATCTAGAATCACCCAACCTAGACCTTAACCTGCTTGAATCAATTCTCCCTAATACTGTTGTTTCAGCCCCTGTCTCTTGTCTCTGGTAAGAATTCCTTTGTTCCCAGTCTGTGCCCTGTAGGACTTCTCCCAGTCCCCAGGGGTCAGCTGTGTCATCTAAGCCAATTTATTACCATTCCCATTTTTCTGTGGGAAGAGATACAAGTTATGACACTGCAAATGTTATCAAAATTTAATAAACGTCATTTCCATATTTGAGAAAATGAGAAGAATGTTGACTAGCTCACAGGGTCACTGTGAAATGAGAGAACACATATGACTGGCACAGAGAAGGCACCCACATCCTAAGAGTTCTCTCCAAGATCCAGACCTAGCTGCATAACACTGAACTCAATATTCCTCCTCCAACAAGTCAAAATAGAAGCCTAGACTCTAATTACAGAGATGAGAAGGAAATGCTTGCTACAATTCGCATATAGAGATGGAATGTGCGATGCAGTACAGGTGGATGAGTACAAAGGGAAAAGGTGAGAAATATGAAGCAGCAAGTGGAGTTTCTCAAGGACAGGCAGGTGGCGACTTGGAAAGAAACTCTTAGACATGGCTCAATGAAACGAGAGCAGGAGAATATTTTAGGTGTGGGGAGTTACTTGTGGCACTAGCCTGGTAACTAGTGGATGGGTTTTAGTTAAAGGTCAAGATTACAGAGGTAGAATGATGCTAGTTATCACACATTTAAATTATCATCCTAGTAGCAGAAATATGTGTGAGCTAAGACTTCCTATCTATCCAAATTTATTTCCAAAAAAGCAATTCATGGGGCCGGAGTGGTGGCTCAGTGGTCACAGCACTTGCCCGGCATATGCGAATACACAAGTTCGAACTGCAGTTTGGACACAGTAAGGTGTCGAAGAAATGAAAACCATATGAAAAACCAAATAAAATTGATTCTCTCTCTCTCACTGTCCTCTCTCTTTAAAAACACAAAGTAATTCACTTTGTTTTGTAATTATTTTTTTAACTTTTTTAACAGAGAATCAAGTTTATTTAGTTTTTTTAATTAAGAAATGTATTTGTTGAACAATCAAACAAGATTCTAATGAAAAATATAATATATATATAAGTTCCGAATATTAGATTTACCCCCCAAACTCCCCACTCCAATTATCCACCCTTATCTCTCCCCCTCCCTCCTCCCCAAAACATCTCTACAAATGCCTTAGGTTGTATGTCCTCACAACGTTTCTACATTTAAATCATGAGAATTGACCTCCTCTTTCAATGGCCAGGGTCTCTCTCCAACCTCCACAGATGAGTGAAAACCTTCCACCCTTGGTTCTCTGGGTTATGCTGATTTCACTCAGCATACTTTCTTCCATATCCATCCATTTACCTTCAGAGGATGAAACATCATTATTTCTGATTGCTGAGTAAAACTCTATGGTATACATGTACCACAGTTTTTGGATCCATTCATCCAGTGAGGGACATCTGGGTTTTTTCCATAATTTAGATATTGTAAATTGAGCTGCTATGAACATTGATTTCGCTGTGTCATTGTAGGGTGCTGATGCTAAATCCCCTGAAAAATTACCCAAGAGAGGAAGAGTAGGATCATATGGTCGGTTCACCCTTAGTTTTTTGAGGATTCCCACACTGCTTTCCAGGCTATACCAGTCTGGTGCAGTTCCACCAACAGTGTGCTAGTGTACCTATCTCTCCACAGCCCCTCCACCATCTATTATTGTTTATTTTTCTTCATTTTTGCCAATCTGACTGGTGTGAGGTGGTATCTTAATGTAGTTTTCATTTGCATTTCTCTGATTACTAGTGATATAGAGCACTTTCTCATGTATTCATTGGCCTGATTAATGTCCTCTGTTGAGAAGTTTCTATTTAGTTCTTTGGCCCATTTATGGATTGGGTTATTTGTGTTTTTGAAGTTGATATTTTTGAGGATTTTGTAGATTCTGGATATGAGACCCCTGTCAGAAGAATCACAGTCCATGATTCTCTCCAATTCTGTAGGAAACCTCTTGACTAATTTGATTATTTTCTTGGCAGTGCAAAAGCTTTTTAGCTTTATGGCATCCCAATCACTGATTTTTGATTTTACTTCCTTCACTTTAGGAGACATGTTGAGAAAGTCTTTGCCTACTCCCAAATGCTGAAGTGTTGGACTTAATTTGTCTTCCATCAGTTGCAAGGTAGCTGGTTTAATTCCAAGCTCCTTGATCCATTTTGATTTGATTCTAATGCAAGTAGAAAGATAAGGGTCTAATTTCAACTTTCTGCAAGTGGCTGACCAGTTTGTCCAGCACCATTTGGTGAAGAGGCTGCCTCTCCTTCATGTAATATTTTGTCTCCCTTTGTTGTCTTGTAATTCTTAAAGAGGCAACAGACAGCTCAATTAATTTGTAAATATCTTGCTATTATATTAATTAAGTGGTCTACCTCATTTCAAAATGCATTATTTTAAGTGTGAAATGATATTTGTGGAGAGAAATGTGTGTAAGCCATCATCCTTTCAAGGAAGGTTACCTGTGATTTATTTATGAACCTTTCTTTTCAGTGTGAATTGGGCTAGAAATTCACACATACAAAAACCTTGGATCTCCCAATCCAAGCCTTGCACATTTTACAAATGTGGAAGCAGAGATGGAGGTTAAATGTCTTTCACAAGGTCATAATTAGTCAGTGGCTAAATGAAACTAATACTTCTTTCTAGATTTATAATATATCCTTTAAAAAATGCCCTGAAGGACCTGAGATAGCCAAGACAATATAAAGGTGAAGAGCAAAGCTGGAATGCATCCATTACCAGATGAAGACACTTGTTCTAAGGCTCTACTAATTAAGATGTACAAGATTGGCACAAAGTCCAACAAAATAGAATAGACTCCAGAAAAAATCCACACTAAAGCAAAGCTGCCATATGATAATGAGCACCACTCCCATTGATAAGAAATCAATGCTATTCTCAACAAATTGTATTTGGTTAATGGTACACATCAATGAAAACAAGGAAACTCACACTGAACACAGAAATTAATTTGAGATGCATCACAGACCTTAAATGTAAAAGCTAAGGAAATCATTTCTAGAGTACAAGCAGGAAAATATCTTCATGACTTTGCAATACATAAAGATTTCTTTCTTTTTTTAAGACACAGAGAGAGAGAGAGAGTGAGAAAAAGAGAATTGATTATATTTATTTTTCCATGTGGCCTTTGTTTCTACAACAATAAGTTATGTATGTGGTGTTGGAGCTCAAACCTGGGTCCTCATACTTGCCAGGCAAGTGCTCCAACCACTAAGCCACCACTCCAGCCCCTAGGTAAAGATTTCTTAACCAAGACTGAAAAATACTAGGCAAGGGACTGGAGCCATGGCTTGGTGGTTGCAGCGCTTGCCTGGCATGCGCGAGTACATGAATTTGAACCCCAGCACCCATGTACGTAGCTAAGTGTCAGAGCAACGAAAGCCATGTGAAAAACTCAATAAAAATTGATTCCCTCTGTCTCTCTCTCTCTCTCATTGTCCTTCTCTCTTAAACAAAAATACTAGGCAAAAGAATAAAAAAAGATTAACAAATTGGGTTTCATTAAAATTAAGAACTTTTGTTCATAAAGTAATAGTACTCAGAAGATAAAAAGTAAAACCATAGACTGAGAAAAGATAGCTATAACACTTAGGTGTTTGTGAGGTTAGAAAATAAAAGACTTAAAATCAACGAAGCAAAGTTAGACAGCTCAATTAAAAACGGGTGAAAGCTATCAACAAAGAAATGCATGAGAAGAGGTTTGATATTGTTAAGAGCACAGTAAAATACATATGTCTGAACAGCTGAGATTAAAAACTAACAAGTTTTTTTCCACATTTTTTACTTGTGCATTATAGTTGTATGTAAAAGTGGGATTTGTTTTTACCTATTTGCACGCACACATAATATAACAATATTATTTGGACAGCATCATTCCCCAGCACTTTCCTGATCACTCCCAGATTCCTTTCCTCTATTCTGCTGATTTCCCTTTAATTTTCCTGCCATCTGCCCCATACCTTTCTTTTCCTTTTTCTTTTCCAGCTTCCACATATGAGTAAAAACATATTACCCTTGACCTTCTGACTTTGACTTTTTTCACTTAATATAACGTTTCCTGCAAAGCCATAATTTCATTTTTCTTTATGGCTGAATAAAACTCCATTGTGTATGTGTATGTATATATATATATTATATATATATATATATATATCACTTTCTTTATTTATTCATCCATTGATGGACACCATAGTTTGGTTATTATGAATTATGTTGCTATAAACATGGACATGCATGCATCACTATAGTTGGATGACATTAATTTTAGGATAAATTGAGAAATAAAAACAATCTACCAACATTTGACTGTGATATGAAGCAACTAGAATTCTCCACCACTGATGAGAATGTAAATTGGTGCAATCACTTCAGAAAATTATTTTTCAATAGCTAACAAAAGTAAACTTT
>PVKS010031074.1:5896-23882 GCA_004027875.1 Aplodontia rufa
GAGGTCAATCCCCAGCACTGCAAAAAATAGGTAAATAAATAAATAAAAACTATAATGCACCAATAAAAAGAAGAAAATAATAAAAGGTTAAAAATATATTTTAGCTTTTTCTTTTCTGCCATCTTTCCATGCTGCCATAATGGTGTACATAAATATTCTAGCTAATGTTCTCAAGAGTATTCAACATGTCCCAAAGGGGGCTGGAGCAGTGGCTCAGTAGTTATGGCGCTTGCATTGCATGCACAAGTGTGTGGGTTCTAAACCCCGGCACCACAGACACTGAGCAGCGAAAGTCCATGAAAAACTAAATAAAACTGATTCCCTCCTTAAAAAAAAAAAAAGTCCGAAAAGAGAGGCAAATGCCAGGGTTTTGTTTTGGCCTTAAGGATTGAACAACTGAGAGGCACTCAACCTACTAGGGATTGAATCCAGAGGCATTTAGCCACTGAGACACATCCCCAGCCCTTTTTATATTTTATTTTGAGACAGGGTCTCACTAAATTGCTTAGGTCCTTGCTAAATTGCTGAGGCTGGTTTTGAACTTGCAATCCTGCCTCAGCCTCCCAAGTGGCTGTGATTACAGGTATGCACCATTGTGACTGGAAAATGCCAGGTTCATATTAAGCTAGGCTCCCATGTCATTGTCTAGTCTCTGATCATGATGAAGAAGCATAGGTGCATTGCTAATTTGAAATTATTGATGACTATGGAGCTGGGAAGATTGTTGTGAACCCCACAGGCAGGCTAAACAAAGTGTGGACAGATCATCTCCAGATTTGATTGCATTCAAAGATCTTGAATAATGGCAGAAAAATCTGCTCCCTCCTGTCAGTTTTATTTCATTGTACTGACATCCTCAGCTGGCATCATGGACCACAAAAAAGCAAGACAAAACCATGCAGGAGGGAAAATCCAGGGATTCTTTTTCTAGGGATATAATACATAATACAAATAAAATGCCTCAATGGACAAAAAAGAAGTTTTAGAAAAATAAAGGAAATTAAAAAATGTAGCTAAATTGGATATCCCTAGGGTAGCATTTGTTACCTTGGTGAATTTATCACCATTCTGGGTCCAGACATTAGCTCAGAAACCACAGTTGTTAGTCCTAAATGCAGCAGCATCTCTATGGAACAGACACACATTAACCAGGCTCATGAGACCAATATTTCAAATCAGATGCCAATTCATTAATTTACAAGGGGAAGCAGGGCTTTGAAGCAGACTGGATCTTCCTGTTCACTGCTGAGTGCATTCACTCCCTGTGGGCGGATTTACATGGGGAACAAAATGGTTTATCAGAAGGGCTGCTTGGTGATCCAGAGCATCAGTGAAGTGGAGGATGCTACACTTGATCTTAGCCAAAAGGCCGAGAAGCGATGTGACGTGGAGGATGAATTGGGTGGCTTCAAAGAATGATGCCTCTATCTCCCCTTTTCTAGACCAGCATTTTAGTCCCCAGAGAGTGCTATAATGGAAACTGTTGGTGATTACCTTGACAACTCTCCCCAATCTCTGGCTTCCTTGGCTACCCACTCCCTCCTAACTGGCACTTTCTTAGCCTCCAACTCCAGACTCAAGTCATCTTCCCACCTCAGCCCCTTGAGTAGCTGGGATTACAGATGCAAGCCACCGTGCCTGACGCTTCTTTAATACCTTTAATCTACCATCTAGACTGGCCAGAGAGTTATTCTGTCTCTACCAGGTTAACTGGCACACTTCTATGCTAATGCATTACGGGTTTGTGTTCAGTCAAATAGGCAACACATTTACTAAGCATTTATGCATGATACACTAGTTTCTGTTCTAAGCCCTGAGGTTACAACAATGAACAAGACTGATATTTGGGGGGTTGGAGTAGTGGCTTGGCTGTTACGGTGATTGCCCAGCATGTGCCAGTATGCAAGTTCAAACCCCAGCACCACGTACACAATGAAGACTTGGAGCAACAAAGGGCACATGAAAAACTAAATAAAAATTGTTTCTCTCTCTCTCTCTCACACTGTCCTTCTCTCTTTAAAAAAAAAAAAAAAAAGTATACCAAGTGGGGCTGGAGCGATGACTCAGCGGTTATGGCACTTGCCTGGCATGTGCAAGGACCCAGGTTTGAACCCCAGCACCACGTACACAGCAGTGTCAGAGCAACAAAAGCCACATGAAAAAATAAATAAAATTGACTCTTTCTCTCTCACTGTCCTCTCTCTTAAAAAAAAAAAAAAAAGAAAAGCAAAGCCCAGATGAAAAAATAAGTTGATTATCTCTCTTTTTTTAAAAAAAAGTATGCAAAATGAAGAAGCACGATTCTCAGAAGACAACTAAATTGTTTATTCCCAACTTCTTGAGATGAGGGTACCTCCTTGTTGTGCCCAGAGATCATCTATAAGAATGAGGAGTGACTGCTGAGGAGCTCCAGTCTAGATAAGGAAGACCCATTCTCTAAGCATAGGTTACCAGCCTCCCATGAATTCTATACCCCAAATTCTCCCAATAAAGCAATTTTCTGCTTACACATACCAAAGGTTGATTTCTTTGTTTTGTAATTGAGAACTCTGACTGATTGCAAACCATCCCAGACACCTCTGATTCAAAGAGCAAGTCACCAAAAGGCAGTCCAATCCACGAGACTGCATATTTAAGAACATTTTCTGGGCTTCACAGTTCAGCACATAGCAGGGCTTACAAGCTGTCTCAATAAAATACAGTTAGCTGGGTCACTCAGTAAGTCAGTTCACAAATATCTGCCAGAAGTCCTTGTAGGTGAAGAGATTACAAAGCAAGGAAGAATTCCTGCCTTCAGGATGTTCCACAAGCACCTTAGACCTAACAAATGCGATCTTCCCTGTCTTCTGTCCCAATTCTCATCAGCTCACACCTCAAGGTCCTCTGCTCTAGTCTGCTGCCATGTTCTTAGACCACATGGGTGGGAAGAAAAGAGAGCTAGAACATGCAATCAGGCACAGATACGCAGGCACCACACATTAATGCCAGATGGAGGATTCTACGGAGGTTGCTATCCTGACTTTCTTTTTTCTTGGGCTTAAATTCTCAGGACGTATTTTACCTAGAAGATGGAAAACACTAAGAAATTATTTGCCATCACACTAAGGAATTATACATCCATTATCATTGCCAGAAATAGTGGCAAAGTTTTAAACAGCAAGTGGCAAAGAAAAGGCTTGTGGAAGTTTCCAGACATCCACACACACACCCTTTTTTCTTTTTCTTTTTTGGTAAGAGGGATTGAACCTGAGCCTAGGGGTGCTTAATCACTGAACCAAACCCCCAACCCTTTTTTTAATTTCTTATTTTAAGGCAAGGTCTCTCTAAGTTGCTTAGGGCCTCACTAAATTGATCAGGCTGGCTTTAAACTTGCGATCCTCCTGCCTCAGCCTCCTGAGTCCCTGGGATTATGGATGTGCACCATCACGCCTGTTTCCCCAGACCCCATTCTCTTTCCTCCACCAGAATAGTTCCTACGGAATTTTGTTTTGTTTTGTAAGCCCTGACCTTCTCAGGGAAAAATGTCTCGGAGGGTGGGGATTAAGGCTCTGACTTAGTCTTCTTCCTAGACCTGTCCCCGTCCCTAAGTGTTGTATCTTTTTTTTTTTTTTTTAGCAATCTTTATTCAGCCCTTCACATGACTTTCACTCCTCAGACACCTCGCTGTGTATGTGGTGCTGGGGTTTGAACTCGCGTCCTTGCGCTTGCCAGGCAAGCGCCGTAACCGCTGAGCCACCGCTCCAGCCCCCGTGTTGTATCTTCTTAAATCTTTCCAACAATCCTGTGAGGTATTACCACCCCCTCATTTTACAAATGAAGTCGAGCCTTTGAATGGTTACATTGCAGGCTCCGAAGCCCCGAAGCCCCGAATCTCCACCACTTCCCTTCACTGCCGTCGTTGTTCAGGCCACCAAGCTAAAGAAATGAACCAATCGGCGATGAAGCAGACGCTAGAACAAGTCGCAATTTGGGGCTGAGGGCCGCCAGGTGGCGCGGTGGAAGTGCAGTTGCCTGCGACCCTCCTACCCCCATCAACCCCTTAGCCACCCCGAGGATGGTCGGACGCACCTGAACCCCAGCGGGGTGCGCCCGGGGAAAAACCCCGCAGGGTGGGGCGGAGAGTAGCCCGATTCCCGGACCAAAGTAGCCAGGAAAGCGGTTTATTTGACCAGCCGGTGTCCTCGGGCGTCTAAGGAGTCACTCCTCTATCAGGCAGCCGCGAGGCTGCATCAGCTCGCCTCCGGCTCTGCTGTCCCCAGCGTGCAATTTATTTGGAGGATATCAGGCACAGAATGGAGCCAGCGAGCGCAGCCAGGAGGTGGGGCCGTCCCCACCTGTCGACTGGCGGGAGAGGGACGGTTGGGGGGCGGAGCTTGTTCCTTAGGGCCCACCCCCCGGTCCCGGAGCCCCGAGCGCGCGACGAGATATAAGGCAGTCGGGAAACAATGCGCCTGCAGCTCGCGCTCCCGCGCCGATCCCGGGAGCGCCCGGGCTGGCGTGCGCAAGCGAGGCCGGGGGCGCGCTCGTGAGTGCGGGCCGCGCGCTCGGCGGCGCGCATGTGTGTGTGTGCGGGCTGCCGGGCTGCCCGGAGCCGGCGGGGAGCCGGTCCGCTCCAGGTGGCGGGCGGCGGGAGTGAGGTGAGGTTGTGGGTGGCCTCAGCACCGGCGCTTATCCTGGGGGGCGGGCAGGCTGCAGGCTGCTTTCTGGACGCAGCGCGCCCCCGCCCGCCCTGGCCGGGCCCCGGGAGCTGCGCTCCGGGCGGCGCTGGCAAAGTTTGCTTTGAACTCGCTCCCTGAAGCCTGGTCCGCGCGTTGTGAGCGTCTTCTCTTGGCACTCTGACCCACGGCCAGGCTTCCCCGGACGCGAGGGCAGGGCGCGAGCGAGCTGCAAGACGGTGGGGTTGGGGAGGGACGAGAACCCGACAGCCGCCTGTACGGAGGAACCCAGGGTCGCCTCTTGCCTCCGCCGGCACCCGGGTCAGCACGCCCCCCCTTCCCTCCCGCAGGGAGCGGACATGGACTTCGACTCGTACCAGCACTATTTCTACGACTACGACTGCGGGGAAGATTTCTACCGCTCTACGGCGCCCAGCGAGGACATCTGGAAGAAATTCGAACTGGTGCCGTCGCCCCCCACGTCGCCACCCTGGGGCTCCGGTCCTGGCGCTGGGGACCCAGCCCCTGGGATTGGTCCCCCGGAGCCGTGGCCCGGAGGGGGCGCTGGGGACGAGGCGGAATCTCGGGGTCACTCAAAAGCTTGGGGAAGGAACTATGCTTCCATCATCCGCCGTGACTGCATGTGGAGCGGCTTCTCTGCCCGGGAAAGGCTGGAGAGAGCGGTGAGCGATCGGCTCACCCCTGGCGCTCCCCGGGGGAACCCACCCAAGGCGTCCGCCACCCCGGACTGCACTCCCAGCCTTGAAGCCGGCAACCCGGCGCCCGCCACCCCCTGTCAGCTGGGCGAACCCAAGACCCAGGCCTGCTCGGGGTCCGAGAGCCCAAGCGACTCTGGTAAGGACTGCCCAGGGCCATCTAAGAGGGGGGCACCCCATGGGTGGCCAAAGCTCTACCGCTGAGGTCAAGCACTGGGTTTTCTCAAGCTTTCACCATCGCCTCCCACTTTTCTGCCCGGAGCTGCTGGTGTAGCCCCCAGCAGTGTGTCTGGCACGTGGGTGTGTTGGTAAACAGTTTGGTGAAGTGGGGAGGGAGCCAGCGTCCTTTCGATGGTGATTGGAGCCCGGGGGGACAAGGGAGACGTGGTGTGGGTTGGCGCTTTGAGAGGACAATACTCGGGTTGGACTGTAGGGGATTTCTGTCCTTGGGAGGTTGGAAAGGGTCCCTGAAGAGTCACTCCAAGCTTAAAGCTTTTTGTTGCTGCTTCTCTCCCTGGGAAACTAACACTCCCCTAGGGAGAGAAGAAACTGAGGAGCTTTTTGTGCCTTCATCCTGTCAAAAACCTAGGTCTGCTGCCTGCTTAACTTTAAGATGCCAATAATACCCTCCCCCTGCACCTTCCGCCCCTTACCACTTGAGCATTTTCATCCTCACCCCGTGAGGCAGACAAGGGGAGAAATGAATGCTCCCGGTTAAGAGATTGGAAAACTGAGACCTGGACATAGGAAATCACTAGAAGTGAATCCCAGCTTCCTGCCATCCAGCCAACTTCTTTTCCTAACCATCACAGTCAGGCACCACTTCCATGATGTTTAGAGGATCTTGGTGATCACTTACCTGAAAATAGCTACACTTTGTCTGCTTCTTTGACTTAAGATAGAAAAGTGCCCCTAGCTCTTTTTCCCTACATCTGTGGGCATCAGCTATTCCCTTACATTCAATGAATGTTCACTGGCCCCTACTTTGTGCCAGCCTCAGGGCTTTGCCCTGAGGTCATGGCCATAGAGCTCCAGGCTTTCCTCCCCCACCCATGATACCTCTGCATCCATGTTGAAGTATTGGAAAGGATGCGCTTATAGGGTGTAGACTGAGGCTAGTCTACACACCTACATAAATCAGGACAGAAAACTCACTGTAGCTTTTAAAAATAACTTTTAAGTGAATTTTTGAGAGGGAACCGGGGAATAGGGTATGGAAATTGTCATAACCTTAAGGAAGAATGAAGACAACAAGAAAAATTAGAAAGTCACTTTCCCCCTCTGCCTCCCTCCCAAAAGTCAGTTTTTGATCCGCTGTATTAAGGTCATTTTTAACCTTTCTTGCTACACCAAGAGCTTGTGTTTCTTTAATGTCTGAAATAAGAATCTTGAGATCAATAAAGATGTACCTCTACAAAGGCTGGTGGAGTGGTAAAGTGAAAAGAGCATTGTTTTAGAAGGCTAATTCAGAACATTACAAAGGTGATATGTGAACTTGGGGATCTGGGTTTCAATTTCCACCCTTTGCTGACGAGAGAGTTGAACTCGATTGTCCTACTGAGGCTTTTTACTGGGCTAGAGTAAGATGCTACTCTCTGAAAAGGAAGATACTGTCTTAAATTTTTTCTTCCTTAGTTAGAGTCATCTCAGCTATGAAGTTGAACACTGAAAATTGAAGGTTTGGGATTCAGGGACGTCTCCTGAATCATTTTGTGACCTGCCCTTTAACCTGAACCTGTTTGTGGGCTCCTGGTTCACTATCAGGCCACATGGCCTAGAACAAAATGCAACAGATTGCAAACAATGAGGGGGGGCGGGGAGTGTGACTGACGGCAGAGCTCAGCCAATAAGAGCAAGGGGCTGGGTAAAATAGCATTCCGAACACGGCTTGGCCATCCAATCACAGGCTTTGGGGCCAGGAAGGCTGAATGGTCAGGTTTTATTAATGGAGAAATAATGCGATTGTCCACACAATGGAAGCCTTCCTGACAAAAGGGCTCAAGCTTCCTGATATGCAAAAGAGGCTGAGAACGGAGCTCCTCTGTTGTCGGGTGGAAATGCATTAAGGTGGCCTTCTGTGTGGGGGCTGCGAAATGTGGGAAGCTGGAGGGTTTTCCCCCAATTGCCCCTTCCCCGGTTGGGTTAATCAAACAAACCTTCTAGCTAGGAAATGGTAGGAAACGTCCACTTGTCTCCAGGTCCCTGGTAATTTGGCCTTGTATCTGGGTCATCTTCTGTTGCTCATTTTCTCCCTCTGGTGCAGGGTGCTTGGAAATGGTCGCTTGAACCTTTGTGAAGTTCCTGCAGCTTTCCCTGACCTGCAATTACAAATCCAACCCACTTCTGGTCCAGGAAAGGGTGTGGGTTGTGGGACCTATAAATGATGGATGACTTTAGAAACCCATTGAACCCAGGAGCAAAATGCTCCTAAGGGAAACCCTTTCCCTCCCCTCTGGGTGAGGAAGGATGGTTGTTACTCTCCCTCTCTGAATCTTCAACTGAAAAGATGGCAGAATAGAGAGGTGGGGGAATAATAGGATTTATAACTTGTGAAAAGTAACAATTCCCAAGTGCAGACTGTGCTGGGCAGGAACAAAGGGCAGCTCTGCCCACAGACCCCTCATTTACAATTCTGATGGGGCATGAAAGAGCCCGACTGGGGAAGATCTTTATAGCTAAACTTTGTCCCAGGCTGGTAGCTCTTTCTCTCCATCCCCTCAGTGGGGGAGGGGAGAACCTTTGCAGACGGGGGGGGGGGGGGGGGGGGGGGGGGGGGGGGGGGGGGGGGGGCTGTTGGCTTGGGTCTGCCCTTTGTTCTTATCTAAGCCTTGCTGTGCAAAAGGAAATTGGAGAATATTTTCCTTCTTACTTATTTCCCCTCCTTTCCTTCACTCTGCCCTTACCCCAGTACCTATGAATCAGCTGCCTTTCTCCTCACTTCAATTTGTTGATATTTCAATTGGGAAAATGCCATCTATCTTCCTAAGTCCCAGAATAGAGAGCTATACCTGTGGGATGGATCTATGTTTGTTCTCATAGGATGTGGTTTTGTTTTGTTTTTGTTTTTTTCCTTGATCTTTCTTCTTGGACAGAGAGTGAAGAAATTGATGTTGTGACAGTGGAGAAGAGACAGTCTCTGAGTATACGCAAGCCAGTCACCATCACTGTTCGAGCAGATCCTCTGGATCCCTGCATGAAACACTTCCACATCTCCATCCATCAGCAACAGCACAACTATGCTGCCCGTTTTCCTCCAGAAAGTTGCTCCCAAGAAGAGGCTCCAGAGAGGGGTCCCCAAGAAGAGACTCTAGAGAGAGAAGCCCCAGAGGAGAAGGAAGATGAAGAGGATGAAGAGATTGTGAGCCCCCCACCTGTGGAAAGTGAGATTCCCCAGTCCTGCCACCCTAAACTTGTCAGTTCTGATACTGAGGATGTGACCAAGAGGAAGAACCATAATTTCTTGGAGCGCAAAAGACGGAATGATCTCCGCTCTCGGTTCTTAGCCCTGAGGGACCAGGTACCCACCCTGGCCAGCTGCTCTAAGGCCCCCAAAGTAGTGATCCTGAGCAAGGCCTTGGAATACTTGCAAACCCTGGTAGGGGCTGAGAAAAGGATGGCTACAGAGAAAAGGCAGCTCCGTTGCCGGCAGCAGCAACTGCAGAAAAGAATTGCATACCTCAGTGGCTACTAACTGACCAAAAAGCCTGACTCTGTCTTACAAAGACAGTTTATTTTTTAACCTCCCTTTCCCCTTTAGTAATTTGCACATTTTGGTTACGGTGGGACGGTCTGAACAGTAGCTCCCAGAATGCATTGCAGCCAGTGCACACACAATAAGGGCTTGCATTCTTGGAAACTTTGAAACCCAGCTCTTCCTCTTCCCTGACTCATGGGAGTGCTGTGTCCTCCCTGGCGCCTTTGGCTTCTCAGCAGGCAGCTGACTGAGGAGCCTTGGGGTCTGCCTAGCTCACTAGCTCTGAAGAAAAGGCTGACAGATGCTATGCAACAGGTGGTGGACGTGGGGGTGGAGGGGGCTCCAGCCTGCATGAAATCTCACACTCTGCAGGAGCTTTAGGCTAGGAAAGGATGCTCCCACTGGTGTCTCTGGGGGTAATGCAAGGACAGCTGGGCCTGGATGCTCTCCCTGAGGCTCCCTTTTCCAGGAGACACATGAGCTGTCTAGAGTAAAGGCAAGCTCACAGACTTGAACAACATGGACCATTACCTCACTGTCAGACACTTTACAGTACCTGAGGAGTGCAAACCTTTAATATATATTATGATGTTAGGTGACACCCCTCCCCCCACTCTGAATGCTGCGACTTTGAGAACATTTAAAGAGCTTGACCTCTTAGACTCTTTGTTATAGAGCCCTTTGGGCCCTTTCCTCTGAGGAAAAGACCTTTCTATCCTTTCAAGGGACTTTTTTTTTTTTTTTTTTGCTCATTCTGCCTTTGTTATGCAATGGATTCTACAGTGCCCTTTCCCACAGGTCAAAACTATTTCCCCAAGAAACAGGAACATGGATCCTGGCTTGGGGCCTGGGGAAGGCTTGGAGTCCTAGTTCACGAACTTGTTCCCTGCCCAGGTGTTTTCCAAGGGGCATTTGAGGCCAGTCTTGGGATCTTTTCTCAAGGCAGATATAAGGCACCTCAGAAAGAAGCACTCTGTAGCTCTTCCTCTTCCTACCTGCCTCTCATCTCAATCCTTGACTCCCTTTGAAGTTCTACTGGAGCCCTGAAAACCTATCCTCATGTAACTCCAAGGAGCTTGCTGACTCTGTAGCTATCAGCCTGGTTCTCTGCCAGTCTGACGTGAGTCAGATCCCTTTCCCAGAATCTGGACCTTACTGAGGTTCTGGGGAGAGCTGCTGGGACTCATCCAATGCTCCAGAAGGTGGACGTACTTCCTGGTGGGTCTTAAAAGCGCCTGTAGGAGCTCTGGTTAGCCAACCATGATGAATTTTGCCCCAGCTGGACTCTGTAGCTCCAAGTGGAATCCAGGTGCAGCCTTCAATGTGGGAAAGTCACCCAACCCAGCAGGTGTCATGTGGGCAATCACAGGAACCCCAAGCCTGTCTTGGAGGAAGGACCAGCCCCTCTGCTGCCCAGGACAGCAGGTGCCTTCTGGCTCTGGGTTTGGACGTGGGGGAGGGGGAAAAGAAAGCATGATCTGTGGCTCTGTAAAACCAGCTGCTACTTCCAAACCTACTGTCCACAATGGTTTCTTTCTGAGTTTGCTTCCTGGCCTCAGAATCCCAGTGGAAGTTTTGGAACTAGCCACTTTACCTTCTGGAGCCAGATTTTCAGGAGCCAACTGACTTCTGGAATTGTCTTGGAAGGACATGTAGGGAATAGGTTACTGAAGTCTCACCTGAATAGCTTGCGTTTTATAAGCTGCTGCTGGGTATTATGCTGGGGTGAGTTTTTTTTTTTTTTAATACTGTATTTTTGTATGCATTTTGCAAAGTGGTGTTAACTGTTTTTGTACAAGAAGAAGAAGAAGAAGAAACTCCTGGACAATTCTGTTGCAAGGGTCTGATTTTATTTTGAAAGGCAAGTTTACCTGAAATTTTGTATTTAGTTGTGATTACTGATTGCCTGATTTTAAACTGTTGCCTTCTGGGACATCTTCTAATAAAAGATTTCTCAAATATGTCAGAGTTGTGGCAGCATATGCCATGCCAGTCCTCCTGAACCAAGAAAAGCTATTTCAGGGTAACCACAAGTGATCCAGATGGCTGCATTTCTATAACCATGTTGCTAACCTGGTCATTCCACTCTGGGTTCCTGAAATGCCATTTCAGACATGTCTAAACAATGTAGGCTCAGTACTTGGTGAAAACGAAATTCCCTTGTGAATTGTAAGAGTGCTTGAATTTGTACTTTAGAAGGCTTGAAATCCTAGCTCCACCACTTCTGTGGCCTCTTAGCTTTGCCTTTCTGAGTCCTACTTTATCTGTAAAACGGGAGTGAATGCTATTTCACATGTTTTTTGTAGACTTTAAATGAAGTAGTAGACTTCAGACTGCTTTCTAAACTATAAAGTCTTTTAAGTCTTTTTTTTTTAAGAGAGAAAGAGAAAATCAGTTTTATTTAGTTTTTCATTTGGCTTTTGTTGGTTTTTTACGTAGTGCTGGGGTTTGAACCCGTGTCCTTGTACATGCCAGGTAAGCTCTGTAACTGCTGAGCCAATGCTCCAGTCCCTAAATTATGAAGTTTTATATATTTTTTTTACTTTTTTCTAGCACTAGAGATTGAACCTAGGGCCTTGTACATGATGGGCACGTATTCTGTCACTGAGCTATGTCCCAGGCGCTTTTTATTTTATTTTGAGATAAGATCTCCTTAAGTTGCCCAGTCTGGTCTCGAATTTGCAATCCTACCTCAGCCTCCCAGTGCTGAGATGGGACTGCTTTTGTTTTAGTGGTATGATGACCTTTTTACAGGTTTATTTATTTATTTATTTATTTTGGTATCAGGAATTGAACCTGGGGGTACTTAACTGCTGAGCCACATCACTAGACCTTTCTAGTTTATTTTGAAACAGGATTTTTCAGAACCTCACAAAGTTGCTGAGGCTGTCTTTGAACTCACAATCTTTTTTTTTTTTTTTTTCAGAGAGAGAGACAAAAATCACTTTTTGCTTATTTTTCAATTTGGCCTTTGTTTCTCCGACACTTAGTTGTGTATGTGGTGCTGGGGTGTGAACCTGGGTCCTCTCACATCACAGACAGGCAAGCGCTCCAACTGCTGAGCCATTGTGCCAGGACCCCCACACACACACCACCAGCTGGGTTTTTCTTTGTTTTGTTTTTTAACCGGCTGGTTTTTTGTTTTTTGTTTTTTTTACAGGATCTTTTCAGTAGCTCTTGGAGAATTTTCATTGTAATGTGTTTTTCTTTTTTTCTTTTCCTTTCTTTTTTCTTCCTCTGTTAATTACAGGAAAATGAAGATGCTCTTTCCTGCCCATAGTTCTTCTAAACTTGGTGTAAATGCTACATGGGAGAAGTTATTACTGGTTTTCCTCCTGAGGCACTGCCTATGTCAAAGCACTCTGCTCATCCTTCACCTTACACCCCACCCCATCAACTGTGCCAGGACTACAGATGAGCAAACTGAGGTTTTAGGAGTAAATAGAACTATCCAAGGTCACATAATTACTAAGTGAGCTAGTTAGGATTTGAACTCAGAGCCAGAGGTTTTAACCAATACATTACAATAATCCGCGTTCTTGGTTAGTGTAGGGTCTGTGGAGGAAGTAAACATGGAATTCCATCACTCTAAACTGCTTGCAGGAACTGTTGTTGGGGTCATTGGGCTTGCCACTTACTGGGATGAAGTGGAGCAAATGCTCCATCATCAGCCAGACACTATGTAGCATTTGTTACTAGGTTGGATAATCTTGTTCCAAAGGGGCCCCTCTGGGACTGAAAAAAAAAAAAGTTGCTGTTCAGAAACATGAGCATGATGGTGAGAGAAGGCCTCTTGGCCTCCACTAATCCCATCTTATAACCAGGCCTCAGGTAAGTATTGCTCACCTCAACTCCTATGGCACCTGAGTAGGGTCAAGAAACTACTCTTAATTCCTTTCATTTAGAAGGTGACCCTCACCACAACCTGTTAAGTAAGCAATATCTGCCAGATGGTACTCTCCTGCCCAGGGAGTTTTCTGCTTAAAGTCCCACAGTCAAATCTGGATCCCAAGCTGCTCAGTCTCTTATCAGGTAAACTTACTACCCCTAGGTCACAAACACAGAGCTGAAGTGGGGTGTTTGATAAAAATAGACTTGGATTACTGGAAATTTTTTCTTAAAACTCCCAATCTGTTTATCCTCTTTCCTCCTGCTCCTCCTCTTCCTTTTTTGCAGGTCGTGGGGATTGAACCCAGGACTTTGCAGATTTTGCACATGCCAGACAAGTGCTCTCCACTAAGCTACATCCCCTGCCCGAGACCACTTATCAAAAGACTAATTTGTAAGACTTTTCTGCCTTTACTGGATCTGGAAAGAATTCATGGACATTGAATAAAATAGCAGAGACCCTTGGGAACAGGAACAGGCACTAAAGCCAGTTGTTTGCATATCTTAATCCTTAAAATAACCTAGAGAGCCTGTGGTGTCAGCCCCATTGCACAGATAAGCAAACTGAAGCTCAGATATTTAAACCATTTGTCTAAGCCCACACAGCTAGTATCAGCTGCCTGGTTCCAAGTTTCTGCTCCTTTTGAGTCAACTCTGCTGAGAAAGGTTTGGGAATAAAGCCATCTCCTGGGGGGAAGGGAGGGTGTTTCTGGAATGCGAAGTATTTTAAGCTTCTTTCTAGCTCAGTTTTACAGACTCCTACCTCTATCTTTGTCTGAAAATAGCAAAGAGTCTATTCCTGGACCTCAGTGAACATTTTCTACAAATTAGGTTTGCCTCTGAATAGTGCACCTAAGGGACTACATGCCCAACTTGGCATGTAGACAGTAAGGGCAGCTGAGAAGTCATACTTCATATAGGAAAGAGGCCACCCTTTCCATTAGACAATGAAGGACTTAATGCGCATGCTTGATTTTTTTTTTTTAAAGAGAGAGGGACAGTGAGAGAGAGAGAATTAATTTTATTTAGTTTTTCATGTGGCTTTCGTTGCTCCAACACTTCATTATCTACGTGGTGCTGGGGTTTGAACTTGAATCCTCGTGCATGCCAGGCAAGCGCCTTAACCACTGAGCCACCGCTCCAGCCCATGCACGCTTAATCTTGCCACTAACAGCAGTTATTTTGGGGGAACTGAGACAAGCTGATTTATCTTAGATGAGCTAAATTTGTCTGAGGTGCTCTTATGGTCAGGATATTCCAGAATATTCACTGGAGATGGGGAAAGGAGATTGAAGATGCGCTTATTAATTTAGAAAGTTATAGAAGTGATAGATGTTCCATTCTAGGAAAGAAAGAATCAGTTAGAACTGGACATGTGGCCCATGTCTGAATCTCAGCAACCAGGGAAGCTGAGGAAGAAGGATTGCAAGTTCGAGGCCAGTCTCAGCAACTTAGTGAGACCCTTAACTAACTTAGTGAGACCTGTGTCAAAATTGAAAATAAGAAGGGCTGGGGATATAACTTAGTGGTGAAGCGTCTCTGCGATTGGTTCCCAGTACCAAAAAAAAAAAAAACATTTAGGAGATGATTGATGACCTGGTGAGTTGGGTGAGGAGGAAGAGGAAGGTATCTAAATATGTCATCTAAACTTCCCTTGGTATGTGAGCATTTCTACTGTAAACCCAGTGGGGCTTTTTTTTTTTTTAAAGAGAGAGGGACAGTGAGACAGACAGGGAAAGAGAAAAACAACTTTATTGAGTTTTTCACATGGCCTTCGTTGCTCTGACACTTAATTGTGTACGGGGTGCTGGAGTTTGAACCCAGGTCCTTGTGCTTGCCAGGCAAGTGCTGAAACCGCTGAGCCACCGCTCCAGCCCTTATTTATTTATTTTTAAAGAGAGAGGGACAGTGAGACAGACAGAGAAAGAGAAAAACAACTTTATTTAGTTTTTCACATGGTCTTCGTTGCTCCAACACTTAGTTGTGTACATGGTGCTGGGGTTTGAACCCAGGTCCCTGTGCTTGCCAGGCAAGCGCCAAAACCGCTGAGCCACCGCTCTAAGCCCCCCAGTGGGGCTTTTTGTTATCGTGTATTTACATAGAACTGCTCATACCAAAGGGATCAATTGTATTAATGTTACCATTGCCTTGGCAAGGAAATGTAAATATGTTCTTTAAGTCTCTAATCAGATGTTTTATTAAATGATTAGCCTTGGTGGCAGGGTTTCAGTATATGCCTGGATGGCCTTTAAACTTGCGGGAAACAGGATGGTTAGGTGGTAACCCACACCCAACTGATCTCAGTTCTAAGTCTTACCTATGCAGTTTTCTAGCTGCATGACTTTGGGCAAGTTATTAACCTTGCCCAGCTCCAATTTCTTCATCTACAAAATAGGTCTAAACAATAGCACCTGTTCCATTGAGTTGCTGTGAGCAACAGTAAGTGCTCAGTAAATGATTACTTTTATTTAAACTATGTTAACAAGTTATACCTAGAATACAGATTAGTCAGAGTTGAAAGTTAACAGACAGAAGGAATTGGTAAAGCAAGAAATTTTCCCAGGAGTATTTAAAGTAAACAGATGCAGGCTGGAGCGGTGGCCTAGCTGTTATGGCGCTTGCCTGGCATGCATGAGGACTCAAGTTCAAATCCCAGCACCAAATCCAGTGTTGGAGCAATGAAAGTCACATGAAAAAAACTAATAAAAATTGATTCTTTTTCTGTCTCTCTCTCTCTGTCCCTCTCTTTTTAAAAAATAAAGTAAATAGATGTATACGTTGATACCTTAAAGGGTGGGAATTAATTCGGGAAGCATTAATCAGGATTTAGGGAGACTGAGTTAGGCTAAGCAGAGGAGGAAGGCAGGACAGACCTAAGCTTGTGGTACACAGTGTCCATGACCCATAATGGCAGGGGCTGTGTGTTTGTAATATGTTCCACACACATACTGTCCACTGATCTTCACTGTAAGCTGGTGGAGTCAACTGATTCCATTCAGTTATTAAGTACTCAAAAGCAAACTTTGTTAAGACAGTGATTCTCAACCTCATGTGTCTGTATACCCTCAAGAGTCTGCTGCAGTAGGTTAGGGCCAGGGTTTGTGTTACTAATGGCCAAGCAGGATGGTGGACTCATAAAACTATACTTAGGAGAACATTGGTGTAAGTGCATAAAATGGTGCCTGCAACAATATATGAGGCTATAATTTCTTCCCTCTGAAAGTTTATGAACTTGCAAAGATGATTACAAAGAAAAAAAAAGCAAAATATGTATCAGACAAGGGTTAAAGCCTCAGAATGAAAAAAAATTCTATTTGCTGAATCATCAAGAAAGTTCTTGTTGGAGATTACCCAGACAAGAAGTACAAGTAAGAGTTGGCTAAGTGGGATTGGGGATTTAGCTCAGTGGCAGAGTGCTTGCCTAGCATGCACAAGGCCTGAGTTCGGTCCTTAGCCCTGAAAAAAAAAAAAGAGTTGGCTAAGTGAAGAGGAGAAGGGTATCACAGGTTGCAGGAATAGCTGTGGCAGGGACAGTTGGGAAGGATGGGTCAAATCTGGGGAGAGGGGAGCACTCTGGTCTGGTTTGCTATCTGGGATGTCTGATTTTTTTTTTTTTTTTTTAATGAGAGAGGGAGAGGGCTGGAGCTGTGGCTGAGCAGTTGGAATGCTTGTTGGCATGCAGGAGGACCGGAGTTCAAACCCCAGCACCATATACACAACTAAGTATCAGAGAAACAAAGACCAGATAAAAAAAATAAATAAAATTGATTCTTTCTCTCTCACACTCTCTCTCTTTAAAACAATAAAATAAAGAGCATTCCAACTACTGAGCCACTACTCAAGCACAGGGAAGTCTGATTTTTTACAAAATGAGAGTTGTACTAGGTTTCTAAGGGAATTCTTTCCAAAGCAAACACCCTCTTGTAAATTTTGAGGGGGTACCAGAGATTGAACTCAAGGGTGCTTAACCACCGAGGCACATCCCCAGTCCCCCTTTTTTGTGAGACAGGGTCTTCCTTCGTTGCTTAGCACCTCACTAAGTTGCTGAGGCTGGCTTTGAACTTGTGATCCTCCCGCTGCAGCCTCCCCAGCTGCTGGGATTACAGGTATGTGACACTGTGCCCAACTATAGTTTGTATGTGTGTGTGTGTGTGTGTGTGTTTAAAGAGAGAGAGACAGCGAGAGAGAGAGAGAGAGAGAGAGAGAGAGAAAGAGAGAGAGAGAGAAAGAATTGATTTTATTTAGTTTTTCATGTGGCTTTCCTTGCTCCCACACTTCATTGTGTATGTGGTACAGGGTTTGAACCCTCATCCTGGCATATGCCAGGCAAGGCAGGTGTTGTAACCACCAAGCCATCGCCCCAGCCTGTATATTGTGTTTTGAGACAGGGTCTCTCTAAGTTGCCTAAGGCCTTGCTAAATTGCTTAGGGCCTCACTAAGTTGCTGAGGCTGGTGTATTTTTGTTGTTGTTGTCTTAGTTTTGTTTTTTGTTTTTGTTTTTTTTTTTTTTTTTTGGTACCAGGTATTGAACTCAGGGGTGCTTAACCCTAGCCCTTTATTTTTTATTTTGATACAAGATCTCACTAAGTTGCTTAGGGCCTCGCTAAGTTGCTGAGGCTCACACAAAAATACATACAGAGGGAAAATGATCATGTGAAGAGAGGGTAGAGATTGGGGAGTGTCACAAATCTAACTAAGGAGCATCAAGAATTGCTGGCAGGCTGGGACTGGCGCTTGCATGGCATGTGTGAGGACCAGAGTTTGAACCCCAGCACCACATGCACAACTAAGTGTTGGAGCAATGAAAACCAGATGAAAAATTAAATAAAAAATTGATTCTTTCTTTCCCACTCTCTCTTAAAAAAAATAATTGCTGGCAGCTACCAAAAACAGGAAGAGGCAAAGAAGGATTCTTCTCTAGAGGGAACATTGGGAGCAGAGTCTTGCTGACAGCTTGATTTCAGAACAGCAAGAAAATAAATTTCTGTTGTTTTAAGTCATTAAGTGTATGGTAATTTGTTATGGGAGCCCTA
>PVKS010031075.1:0-23764 GCA_004027875.1 Aplodontia rufa
TTTATTATATTAATTCTCCCTAACCAAGAACACTGACTATCTTTGCATCTTCCCAGGTCTTCTTCAGTTTCTTTCTTCAGTGTTTGATAAAGGTATTTTACTTCCCTTTTTAGATTAATTCCCAAGTATTTTATTCTTTTTGAGGCAGTTGTGAATGGGACCGATTTCCTTATTTCATCTTCTGCCCTTTTACTCTTACTGTATAGGAAATCTGTTAATTTATGGATGTTTACCTTGTAACCTGGTACTTTGCTAAATCTGTTTATAAGCTCAAGCAGTTTTCTGGTGGAGTTGTTTGGGTCTTCCAGATATAATGTCATGTCATCAGCAAAAAGGGGTGTTTGACTTCTTCCCTTCCTATTCTTATCCCTTTGATTTCCTTCTGTTTCCTGATTTTCTTTCTCTTGCTAGGGTCTCAAGGAGCATATTGAATAAAAGTAGTGAGAGTGGGCAGCCTTGTCTTGTTCTCAGCCTTAGTGGAAATGCTTTCAGCTTTGCTCCATTTAGTATTATACTAGCTGAGGGTTTGTCATATACGGCCTTTACATAGTTAAGATAACTTCCTTTGATCCTAATCTTCTGCAGAGTTTTGAGCATAAATGGGTGCTGGATTTTATTGAAGGCCTTTTCTGCATCAATTGAGATGATCATATGATTTTTGTCCTTAGTTCTGTTAAAAGTGATGAATCTTATTTATTGATTTGTGTATGTTGATCCAGCCTTGCATCTGTGGAATGAAACTTGATCATGATGAATTATCTTCTTGATGCTATTTGCTAGAACTATATTAAGAATTTTTACATCAATGTTCATCAGGGATATTGGTCTATAATTTTCTTTTCTTTTTTTCTTTTTTTTTTCTTTTTTATGTGTCTTTGTTGGGTTTTGGTATCAGAGTTATGGTTGCCTCATAATAAGTGTTTGGGAGAGTTCCCTCTTTTTCAGTTTCTTGGAATAGCTTCATAAGGAGAGGTGTTAACTCCTTATAGGTGTGGTAAAACTCAGTGGGGAATTTTATCATTTCCTTGGCTTTTCTTCTTTGGAAGACTTTTAATTGCTATATGGATTTCAGTGCCTGTTATTGGGCTAGAAATTTGTCCATGTCTTCTAGATTATCTAATTGAGAGGAGTATAGCTTTTTGAAATAAAGTCTTATAATCCTTTTCATTGATGAATTTGTCGATTTGCTTCAATTCCTTCCTTCCTTTTTTTAGCGAGATTGGCTAGGGGATCTATCAATTTTATTTGTTTTTTCTTTTTTCTTGTTGTTGTTGTTGTTGTTGTTCTCAGTTTCATTATTTCAATTCTGATAGTGATTATTTCATGTCTTCTGCTGACTTTGGGATTAGATTGTTCTTCCTTTTGTAGGAATTTGCGATGGACCATAAGCTTATTTATTCAAGATCTCTCCTGGTTTTTAATTTAGGCACATAGTGTTATAAATGTTCCCCTTAAGAATGCTTTCACGCTACCCCAGAGGTTTCAATATGTTATGTCATCTTTCTCATTTGCTTCCAAGAATTTCTTGATTTCTGCTCTCCTGTCTTTTTTGATCCATTCTTCATTTAATAGGGTATTATTCAGTCTCCATGTATATATTTGTTTTCTCTAATACTTTTTTGCTGTTAATTGCTAGGGTCATGGCATCATGGACCGATAGTATATGTGGAATAATATCTCCTTTTTTATATTTGCTGAGATTTCATTTGTGAACTAGAATATGATCTATTTTGGAGAAGGATTCATATGCTGCTGAGAAGGAGGTATATTCAACCAATTTGGGGTGGAATATTATATAGATATTTGTTAAGTCCATTTGATTTATAGAGTTGTTTAGTCTAGAGATCTCTTTATTATTGTTGTTGTTGTTGTTGTTGTTGTTGTTGTTATTTTTTTCTTTGATATGTCTAATGGTGATAGAGGGAGTATTAAAGTCTCCCAGTATTATCAGGTTGAGGTCCATAAATGGTTTTATGTCATGGAGTGATTTTTCCACATAGTTGGGAGCATTGGTGTTTGGAGAGTATATATTTTCTATGATTATATTTTCCTATTGTGTTGTTCCCTTTACTAGGATGAGTGGCCTTCTTTATCTCTGCTGATTATTTCACATTTGAAATCTACTTTTTCATTATATGAATTACAACACCATCTTGCTTTCTTGGGTTGTACTTCTGGTAGATTTACTTTTCACTTTCAGTCAGTGGATATCTTTGGCTCTAAGGTGAGTCTCCTGTAAGCAGCATGTTGTTGGATTCTGTTTTTTAATCCAATCTGCTAATCTGTTTGTTTTGGTTGGTGCAGTTGGTACATTGAGACCATTCACATTCAGTGTTAGAATAGTTATATGGTTGTGGTTCATAGTCATAGTGTTTTATTAGTATGTTCTGTGCTGTCTTGGTTGTCCATTGATAGCATGTACCTTAATTGAATTTCTTTTGTTTTTGGGTCTTGAGGAGTATTTGCTTGTTCTTCTATCTGGAGTTCATCCTTGCGGATTCTTTGTAATGCTGGTTTTCTGTTCATTAATGCTGCCAGTTTGATCTTATCATGAAATGCTCTTATTTCCCCATCAAATTTGAAGCTGAGTTTTCCTGAGTATAGTATTCTTTGCTGCATGTTGTGGTCATACAGACATTGAAAGATCTCCTTCCAGGGTCTTCATGCTTCTAGTGTCTGAACTGAAAAGTCAGAGATTATCCTATTGGTTTGCCTCTAAATGTGATTTGGTATTTCTCTCTTGCTGATTTTAATATTCTTTCCTTGATTTTCCTGTTATACATTTTGAATATAATGTGTCTCAGCTTCTTATTTGATTAGGCCTGTTGGTTGTCCTATATGCTTCCTAGATAAGCGTATCTGACTGTTTTACTATGGGAAGAATTTTCTTTAACTATTTCATTGAGAATGTTCTTCATGCCATTTGTTGGCATTTTGCTTTCTTCTTGTATCCCAATTATTCTTAAATTGTTTCTTCTGGTTTCATCCTAGACATTTTGAAAATTCTGCTTATGCTCTGTGAGATTTTTCAGTTTTGTCATCCATGCACTCAAGCTTGCTCAGCCTGTCCTAGTTGTCAGAAGTTCTTTCTTCAAGAGCTGAGATTCTGTTTTCTACATAAATTAGCTGATTATTGAATTCTTCCATTGTTCCTCTGATGTGATTGATTGCAGATTTTAGTTCCGTTACTTCCTTTTTCAGTATGTCTATTTCTTTGATAATTATGTTTTTAATCTCTTGAGTTTTCTCACTTAGTCCCTTCATTAAATCTTCTTTCAGTTCATTGTTCCATTTAGTAATCAGATGGTTGATAATTTTTTCTAGTTTTTCATCCTATTCACAGTCCATGAGCTCCTTTGTGGGAGAGTTGTGGGTTTGAGATGAACCTTTTCTATTTTGATTCCTCAAAATCTTCTGGATCTTTGAATTGAGGTTGCCTGTATGGAAGCAAGACAGGTCTCCGGGTGCTTCTTCCTTGCAGGTCTCAAAGGGTTGGGTCAGACATCACCTCTCTGATGGCCACCTTTTTCCAGAAAGCTGCTTCTGCTTGAAGCCTCATTTTGCTGCACCTTCTGGATCTAGGCTTCAGGACTCAGATCTACAACCTGATGGGGTTGTGAGACAGTCCACTAGGTTGTTGAAACTCAGCCATAGCAGTGCTTATCTGGGTCCTGGGATCCCAGAGATGTGAGTTGTTCTGAATGGGCCTGCATACCCACTGCGCTAGGGCTTGATCATTGGTGATGGGGGTGGGTTGGACCTGGCAGGTATGCACAAAGACTGATTGGGGTCTAGGTGCAGAGTCTTCCAGGGTATCCTGTCACTAGCAGGGGCCAAAGGCCTGGACCTGGGTGTACAGGGTGCAGGCAGGGTACTCAAGGGTGTCCTGTGCCCCTGCTAGAGCCACACGCCTGGGTGGCAGCAGGTGGCTTCCTGGCATGGGGTCTTCACAGGGTTCCTCATGGGTGTCCTCCTTCATTGTCTTATTAAACATTCATATAATTACAATAGTCAAGCAGTAAAAATATGTTCAGAATGTTAAGTTGTAGAACCATCTGTATTGTTCAGGAGCTTCACTGAACTATGATGATCATTTAGGCAGATAAGTATAAATAAGTACCCAATGATAGAAAAATGCAAATGGTATTCTGGTGGCGATGATGAAAACCACCTCACTCAGCAACAGGGATCAAGAAAGGTTTCCTAGAAGTGACTGAATAGCTGAGTCTAGGAAGACAAGCTGGACAAGTAGCCAGAGATATAAAGAGTATTCTGTGTTACTGGGATCACAGTGGCACCTGAGAGTTAAGGGTCCATACTGGGCTAGTTGTCAGCAACTCATGTGTATACTGTTTTGTGGATGCTGTGCCAATATAAAGTCAGGGACAACTGGATCCCTTAGAGTCATCAGTTGATTTAGGTGGATATTTGAGCAATTTCAGGTCACTGAGTTGTTTGTTTGGCTACAGGATAAGCACTTCTGGCACCCAATTTTAAGTTTACATATTGTGAAATCAGGAAAAGTGCATAGTTTTAGGCCCAAAACAGCTGAATCTTCTTTCTATTTTAGCTTCATTTGGTTTTGCTATTGTTGTTATCATATGCTAACATTATTGCGTTTTTCACTGTGGTAGGTGAACATTATTTTCTGTGACGCCACAGAATTTGGAAAAACCCATATAAAGGAACATATAAACAGAGTAGGCAAATATAAAAGTCATTTGAACCATCCAATTTCCCTACGGTGTTTTTCCCACCAGTTTCTTCTAGTACCCCAAATTCCAAAACTCAAAAATAATGCCTTTCATCAAATATTGCTGGTATGACTGGATATTCACGTGCAGAGGAATAAAGTTGGACCCCTGTCTCACACAATATGCAATATACAAAGATTAATTCAAGAAAGATCATGGACCAAAATATAAGAGATAAAACTATGAACCTCTTAAAAGATATATAGATGTAAATGTTTGTGACCTTGGGTTACATAGCACAAGAAAAATAATAGATATATTGGGCTTCAAAAATTAAAATATGCTGTGCTGGAAAATAAAATGTCAAAGGTAGTCAAAATAAAGTGAAAAGACAACCCACAGAATGGAAGAAAATATTTATAAATCAGGCCTCTGAAAGGGACTTGTATCCATAATACATAAAGAACCCCATCAATAATGAAAAAGACAAATAATCCAATTTCATTTTTTTAATTTTTGTTAAGGAATTGATTATCAATTATAAATGCATATAAAGTAACAATATGATATGCATTTGTTCTTAAACCAGAATTACCCCCACATCACCCATACCCCAGTTCCAATTTTAAAATGAGTAAAGAATTTGAATACAGTGAGGCACAGTAATGCCTACCTATAATTCCAGCAGCACAGGAGGATCTCAAGTTCAAAGCCAGCCTCAGCAATTTAGCAAGTGCTTAAGCAACTTAGTGAGACCCTATCTCAAAAAAAAATATTTTTTTAAAAATGTGGCACAATAGTTAAGTGCTCCTAGTTCAATCCCTACTACCAAAAGATTTTTTAATACATATTTGTCATTATGGAAATGCAAATCAAAATCCCAGTGGCATGCTACTTCTCACCCACTGACTCTAATCAAATAGGACCCAAGAATCCCACTCCTAAGAATGTATTTAAGAAAGTTGAAAACAATGTTCTAACAAAAATTTGAACACACATCTATTCATAACATTATTCATAATGGCCAAAAAGTAGAAATCACTCAAATATCTGTCAACCAATAATGGATAAATAAAATTAATATATCTATACCTTGGAGTGTTATTCAACCACAAAAGAAAATAAATGATGTACTGGTTCTTGTCATGGATGAACCCTGAAAATATGTTATGTGAAGGAAGCCAGGTACTAAAGAGCACATCTTGTATAGCTCCTTTTATATGGCAGGTCTGTAGAGACAGAAATTAAGATTCGTGTTCTTCTGGGCTGAAGGTTAATGAAACAATTTTAAGTTTCATTTAAGCTCCAGATTTATCGAACAGATTCAGGATACACTGCCAGGCAAGATGTATGACATGTTCTGCCTTCATGATACTTATAGTCTTATGTCTTATTGATAATAAAAACAGAAAAAAAGAAAGTAATATAAGGTGAAATAAGATAGAAAACAATAAGGCCGGTTTGTTTTAATGTCAGTCAACTAAGTGACAAGGACAATGTGTGGTACATGGTACATATGAAAAGGACTAGGTTTTAAGAAATGTGTCTGCCTATATAAATTGGGTGAGGGATTTCAACTTTTATTAATGTAGAATAGGGGAAAGGTGCAGGAAATTTTCTGATTTACAGCAGGTAACAGGAGAAACAAGCATTTTCTGCATAAATTGGTTAGAGAATGGTTAGGGAGAGCTACTTCAGTCAGTTAGTTGGATCAGTATTGAGTACTACCAGTGTTTGTGTCAAACATTGTTCTGTAAAGAAAGGAAAGTCCTTTTTCCTTGGAAAAAAGAATGCTAATTTCAGGTAAGCAACAAAAGGCCACTGGGGTGTGAGGGCAGTAGTGGAATGGATTGGTCTTGCTTTCCATGTGTGGCCCTGGCTATAGCAGAAACAGACAACCATAGGAATATAGGCAGTTACATGGTCAAAGGAGAATGTTCCTTTAGCTAACTACATGCAAAGAAAAGTTAGGTGATACGTAAAAGAAATGTAACATTCTGGTAAACCCTAATGAGTATTTAATAAAAGAGCCTCATTAATTTTTTTTTCTTTTCCACTTCTACAGCAGATATCGACTTGGATATATCAAAGCCTTTGAAATTAAACCTGAGTTTTACCAAACTGGATCAGATAAACCATTTTTTAAAGAAGATAAAAAGTGCACATGGCTTTGCACACAGTGAAGAGACCTCAGCTCTGTCAGACACCACACTGAATAAGGATGAACTTGCAGACTCCAAATGTTACCATGGAAAGTTGTCTAAAACTAAAGTACATGAGGATGGAGTGCACAAGTTTTCCTTTCAAGAAAACATGTGGAAAGCCATTTCCTGCTTTCAAAAAATTTCTGTCCACACTACTCAGATTGTGTTCTCCATGGAAACTGTCCCCCATCCTAATAAACCATGCCTGTTGGCATCTCTGTCATACCTTAATGGAAGCCTTAGTGTCAAAGCAGCACAAAAAGTACCTGGTAAGTCACAGAAAAGGGGAAGGGATGGGAGGAAGGAGAGAGAGCAAGCAAAATGCTTTGTTAACATCTGAAAAATGCATCATTTTGAAGATTTTTATTATGTAGAAGTTAAAAGTTTTAAAGGCCATTAGAGAAGGGAATATTTCTGGTTTGTGACCTTATTGCAGAGATAGTTTTATAACAAATCCCTTGAGCCTAGGTATTTTAATGCCCTAAACTAAACTTTTCCTATCCACCTATTCAGGCACATTCCTAAAGATGTTTTAAAACTGTTAATTCCTAATTTTTTTCATCTAAAATAGCTATGGTGGAACAACAAAGAATCAAATTTTGTAAACCATTAGAGTGGTGGTTCTGAAAGTATGATCTCAGAACCAGCAGCAACAGATCACTCAGGATTTTCCTGGGAATGGAGATTCTCAGACCCTGTCCCCTTCCTACCAAATCAACCACTCTGTGAATGGAGCCCAGTAGTCTGTCTCATAAGCCCTACAGGTGATTCTGATGCACTGTATTAAGTCACTGGTAACAATTTATTTAATGAAGAAAAATTTCTGTGGTGGCAGATATGCTACACAAAGTGTGATTAACGCCAGGGTTTGGCTTTGCAGGAATGCCTCTGAGGCATTTTATCAGACAGCAACACCTGGCAAGTAAAGGCTGTCTTTTTGTGCCCAGCTGAGCACAGAGGCCTGGACCCTGCAAAATAAATATCATTGAGAGTGAGGGATGGGGAGGTGAGAAGTTAACTGGTAGTGATAATCTACATTTTTCTGTTCTGTTACCATGCCTAGTTGTTATGTGCTTTTTCACACTGAATCAAAAAGGGTGGGCAGAAGGAATGTGAGAAGAGGAGAAAATACAACACACAGGTGGGAAATAATAGTTTTCAATCACAGAAACTGCTACTGTAAAAATTTACAGCACGGTGCCAGAAATTTTTTTCTGAAAGTAAAAGTCACAAAAAGAAACCACTCTTTTTTCCACTTTAATTTTTAGGGGAGAAAAAAATTGGGGCTATGAGATAATGCAGGAGATTAAAGTAAATCCTTAAACTATGTGCAGTTTAGTTGCTTACAAAATAATAATTAAGTGGCAGCTGGAGACTATTCCATAGAGCCAGTTTGGGCACAGTAGTTTAAAAGATAAAGGAAAAAAAAGTTTTACAGTTCAGAAGTATGAATTTTAGGCCAAAATTTGGATGATTTATTTCTTTCTCACCAGAAATGTTTGTGACTAAGCCAGCAAAAGCTCTGTATTTTTTTTATTGTCTTTAAAGTTGGAAATGAAAAATGGTAGGTTCATGGGACATGAAAGAGTATGAAACACTGAATGCTACAATGTCCAATTAGTCCACAAATAAATTGTATCTCAGACAATACTGGACCCATTCCCATGCCTTTCTAGTCATACCTTAATCATAGCAAGGAAAGGTTAGGACTCAGAGGGAAAGAATTTTAACATACTGTACTCAACTCTAGGTCCTTTTTGTTTTTCTTCCTTGCTTTTAAATTTGTTTGCTACTCATATTTATCCACTTTTAATGGTATCTATCCTTGGTAAACATTAGTCTCTAAAATATAATTAAAATCTCTCTCTCACTGAGCCATACTCAGTCTATTATTGTAACTTGTTTTTCCTCCCCTTTATACTAGAAATCTATATAGCCCTTCTCCTCTTATAATTATGTTCCTAAATCTAGTTAAACACAATTAGAAACTATAGCTTGACCAAGATATATTTTATACAACTCAACTGGGTAGTATCCAACAAAGATTCTAAAATAATTATTTGTGTCAAATTAAATCAAAATTGAAGTTAGCCATTTATAGGAACAATTGTAATTTGAGACCATAACAAAACCAAAATCTAATTATTCTCCATTTCAACCTATGTGACAGAATGTTCAAAGAAACAAAAAATAGCATAGTTAGCAAAATAATCAATTATAATTAAGTGAAATAAGATTTATCAAGTTTTAGCTATTGATAAGGGCTAATTTCTAGGAACATTATAATTAAGATTACTACATATTTTAAGAAATTAATTTTAACTATTTTTAAAATAAAGTAATTGAACCTTTGAACAGTTATTTCATTGTGCAATTTAATATTTTCAAATTTTATACTTTTCAGTTTGTATGAACTATAAGCAAATATATTTATATTTTTCAAGACCTAGTATTGATAAGTAGTTTAAAAAAAAAAAGTATCCAACACCAACACACACACACAAATCTCCTAGTAGTAGTTTTTCTTTTTGTAGTTTTGAAGTGACATTGTTATGCATTCAGCCAAAAATTTTTATAGTATATCTTTGAGTTGAATGGGGTTAATGTCAGATTTTTATAGTTTGAATCTAATACAGAAATACTTAACTGTGTCTTTGATTTTACAGTTTATATAACTATTGTGACCATCTGCAGCAGCTGTACTTTTCAAATTATTTGCTGAACCCAATTGAGCAGTGACAAAAGTAGTCATCTCAGATTTACTATTAAACAGAGAAAGAAAAAGGAGCATTGCCTTGGTACAGTATGGCCATCTGCTGTACAGATGTTATTGTATAGAATGACTGAAGATAAAATAATTGTAGAAAATTTTCATTAAAACCTCAACAATTTGCACTTGTTTATTCAAATCTGCATAGCTCCTCAATGAGACAACATACTTGGGGTTGCTTTGGTTCTCACTCACTTTCTCTTTGATCCTTTTTGATGTGCTGATTTTAATA
The DNA here is from genome assembly GCA_004027875.1 of Aplodontia rufa. Classification (NCBI taxonomy): domain Eukaryota; kingdom Metazoa; phylum Chordata; class Mammalia; order Rodentia; family Aplodontiidae; genus Aplodontia; species Aplodontia rufa. The sequence goes on from PVKS010031075.1 coordinate 9,901, forward strand.
AACACAGTCAAAAACACTGTGCAAAAACATCATGGAAAAAACTACAAAGGAACAATTATAGCAGCAGAAACTACTCTAATCCCTAACTTACGCAAGCTATTTTTAGTGAAATATTTTTTTAACACTCTTTATGTGACAATGTTATATAAACAAGGAAAAATGGTCTTTTCCAGATGAATTTTAATTTAGGAGCTGAAATAGATTTGTAATGCTCGAAGAATCTTATGTGCTAAGTAATATTTAGAGAAACGCCATTGGGAATATGTTGTAGGCATGTACCCTCACTCATCAGAAGTACAAAAAATATTTGAGTTTGCCTATGATTATATTTTTTAATCATTTAAGCTGTCATAACTATTGGGAAAAGGGACTAATAAAAGCATGAAACAAGAAAGTTAATGTTTTCCCCAAAACGTTGTCAATACATTTACATAAGCTGAAATGCTTTCATATTCATTTACTTATTTTTAAAACTAAATATTTACAGGTTACTCACCAATGGGGTTAAAGGAATTCCTGTTTTTATCATGTGAAAATGAAATGGTTAAATATTTTTCACTTTACAAGGAAAATCTACCAGTTCTTCTTAACCTCTGGTGCAATTTTGCACCCCTAAACTATGGATGCTTCAAGGAACTTGATTTTTTTTTCTTCCACCGCACAGATGCTGTGTAGCAGTAACTTTTAATAACCAAACTCATATTTATGCTAGAATACTTATGATTTCCCAACTTTCTTTGGTACAATGTCCTGAAAATTCTGATTTTAGTAGGTGTAATGCTTGCATATTAACAGTTGGTGTGCACTACAGAAAATTCTGATGCAGGTTAGCCTAAAGGAACAAGTGAATGTCATTTAGAAATTATATCTTATTCTGAAATATTTTAATATTTCTTTGCTATCTATTACATGCAGCCCATTCAACAGTATGTTATTTTTAAAAGTAGTTCTTTCCCTGCCACACACATGAACAAATAACATAGTCTTTATCATTTTGGAGAAACCATAGTCTGTCCTTAGAAATTCTCAATTGGTTGGGCAGCACTTTCCACAGGCAGGCTGGGGAGTTAGCTGCTCACTTTAGCTCCCTTTGTCAAAGTAAATTATGGCTCTATTAGGGCGGTGCTCCTTAGATTTCAGCAAACAAGAGTATGCAATTGAAAGCTGTGAAATCACCGTACTTGAGGTTGCCTTGTTCTTGCCCATTGGGAGTACTGATATTGGCAACTCCTTGTAGACAAGGAAAAGGAAAATAGGAGGGGTACAAGTTAGATGGCACAAAGAGGAAAATCCTAAGTGAGGCTATTTTGGCTGAATGTCAGTCAGAATTGGGAAAAGGTTGGGGAACATTTGCCGCACCCATAGAAATGCTGGGAACTTTTCATCCAGGCAGAGAGTAGTGAGTTGAACTCCTTCTAGTCAAAGAATCATGGTTTGAGTAACTTTCAGCAGCCCTGCAGCTGTTATCCAGACATACTTATCTTTGTGTATAAATGGAACAAGAGAAAGAAAGCACAGCCACATTATTTTTCATGTATAAAAAAATGCTCTTCTCATATTCATGGAATTCAGGACCAGTAAAACAGGAAGAACCTGAAATTCCTTTTCATGTACTGAAAAGTGAAACCCAGCCGTTAATTGATACAAAGTGAAGCTCCAGCTTTTCATTCTTTTGTTAAATGGTTTTAAGGAAAATCCAAAGGCATTGTCATAGCCTTTGGATACCGCAGAGATGCAGGTTATCCTAAAGAGAAATAAAGTGTTAAATTAGATATTACTATCTAAAATAATATGTTGCTAATAAGCCATTTATAATACCCCAAAGACCCTTGTTACTTTTAGAAAGAAATAGCATCACTTTTCAGTGCCTGCACAATAGGAAATGAATTCTTTGACAGTAAAAGCCAGAGGACAAACTTAACTTTTAAGCAACCACTGAGGACTGAACTAGAAGTACAGCATGTAGACAGCTATACAAATCACTAACAAACCTTAATGAATATTGGGTGTGGGCATCAGGGTTCTGTCATTTTTGACACCATGTCCCAAGTATCTTAAACCCAACACTTAAGGAAAGGTGGAGACCTCATTGGGTCTGTAACATCTGGGATTTTATTTGTCATTTTGGCATACCTTGCAAGCGCAAACGAAAGAGTAAAAGGGGATTATCTTGACAATGAAATGAGTTACTGAATCTTGTGATAATGAAAAGCAGAAGAATTCTAATGCCTTTCTACAGTCCCTGAGGTAGAGGTGCATTTATGGTTTTGCAGAAGTAAAATGTAGGCGGGCAGAACAGATGGCCTAAAGACCATGAAACACGACACTCCCTCATCCCAGGACTAAGTACCACTATTAATCCTGGTCAGATTCCCTCCTATTACTTTATAACAAGGTTCAAAGTTGCTACTGATGAACTGGCATGTGCATATTTTTTATCCTTAAATTGCTGAGTTTTTTTCAGTGGTGATGTTTTTCTGTACATTCTGATAAACTATTGAGACATTCATTTAAAAAAAAAAGAGCAGGAGTTTCTAAGCAGTGAATATGAAATACATTGAACAGTAAAATTACTGTAATTTTTTCCTCTGAAAAATAAAAATCCATAAATGTATGAGCTACTGCAATTCTCCTATCTTCTTCTTAGACATCATATACAGTGGAGAAGAAATCTCAGTATACAAGTTTTATTCTTGCTGTAATTGTTGTAATATATGAGTACATGGACTTTTGGACAGTAATAATCAATATTAATACCTTAGAAAAGGTCTTTTTACATCCTCAAAAAAGAAATTGTTGACTTTAAAAAAAATAATAGATTTTTGCAATCTGGGCATGTTATACGGTCAGTTATTCTTTTGTTTAAGCATTTATTAAGCCTTTTATGTCTTTATTTTGTGCCATGTATTCATTTTCTGTGGTAACAGGTTTATGCATTTCTTAAAATGTCTGTTAAGTGATTATTGTTCTTTGGTACAGTTTTTGTTTTAGTGCTTGTGACTACTATAGCTGTTTTGGATTCTAGCAATAATCTTTTCAAATACATAGGATAGTAACTCCAAAGATATAGAAGGTAAACCCTGAGTTGAATCTGTGATGTTTTAATGTCAGGGCTTCATGAAAAAAAGAAAAAAGAAAAGAAAAAACTTTCTAATAAGCAGCAAGCTTGGGCTATCATAGCGATCTCCTGTGTTAGTGTAGGGAACATAATGTACCTGCCCAGCCTTTCTACAGGGAGATGAGCTCACTACACAGAGATAACCATCTCTGACTTTTTCTTCTGATTCATCACTGACCTGAACTCCATTTGAACCTTGTTGTACAAAAAACAAGCAGAATTCCTGGCCTGAACTATAAAATATAATTAAGCCCTTTTGAAATGATGTGTAAAAGAACATTGCTGTACCCCCACTTATAACCACTACTACCACCACAACCAATAAAGTTAAATCAAGCACTGCCTGTAATGGATTAAAATAATAAATGTTCCTGGATTTCAGTGTGTTTGAAGTCCTTGAAGAAAACAGGCTCCCAGCAGCCCGGGTAGCTGAATGTAGGAGAGACATTTATTAATGACAAGTTCAAGGATTTGGCCTGTTTAAGATCATTACTTTCTGTTTACTGTGTGTTACACATCTCTTGTATTTTTACACAGCCCACATATGTCCACACACAAAAATGAAAAGCTTTTTTTCAACAGAATAATTGTTAATTGTATAAATATGGTTCTCTTGGGGAGTATGAAGTCTTCATAAGACTGTGCTCCCTTCTAATGAGAAATGCAGTACCGTTATTATAATGTTCCATGTAAGTCCACCCTTGAATCTTCTTCCTGCCTAAATTAGCCTATTTCTTGCCATCAGTTTCAGTTACAAAATTCCATATTCTTTGCTAGAAAACTGTTGGCCTGAAATCATGCATATTTTAGAATCACATCCCGTTGCATTGGCACTCATGTATTCTATGTCTGATATGTTAAAAAAATCAGTTTTTTATTTCTTCTCCAACTTTTAACAAAAGTATTCCAAAAACCAATGATTTTCTCTAGATTTTGATGCATTTGGATAAAAACAGATGATACAAATTTTATATATACCTGTATTAAAACAGAATTTTGTTCCTTGGACAGGAGAATAAGATGCCTTTGAGACAAAAAAGTGTTAATCACTTAACATGAAGATCATCTCACTTTGCAAAATGTCTTTGGAGAGGAAAGTTTCCAGCCCTCATAATTAAGAACTAGAAACCTTTATCTTGGTAGCCTCTTCTTTGTATCCTAATGATATAGTACCTATTAGGTTAGTATTCAGTGAAATGGACACATACTATCAGAGCCCCAACCGTGGGACTATGGAAAAAGACATAGTTAGAAGTAAGTCTGTGTCTGTCACTCTGCTGAATTTGTGGCAACATTTAGTTTTGCCTGTGGTCACAGCAAATTGCCCTCTTGTCCACAAAAACCAGTAGGCTATTTGCTAAGAAAGTTTCTGACAAGCAATCCTCTCACTAATGAGTGACTGAAAAAATATCTGAGATGTTCTTTTATACTCTAGCTGGTCCCCTGGACCTGCTGGGTAAATTGGCATAGCATGAACTGCAGACAGGAAAAAATATTTATTTACAACCCTGTTACCGCTTGGAAAATAAAATTACTAAGAGCCAACTAATAGTGGTAGTATTTATAAAGCAGCATAGTGCTTGAAGGAGGTTGACAGTCTGCATCCCAGCCCTACTACTTATGGCTGGTTGATTGATTGTGGCAGAAGTTATAGCACATCTCCCAAATGAAGGCAGGAAAAATTCAAAGGGCAATTCAGAGTATTAGATGACATAATCTATGCAAAGAACCCTACATATTGCTTGGCACAAATTAAGTGCTCAGTAAATACTGGTCTTTATCTTCTTTCCCTCCCTTAACAAAGTCACAGCATTCGAATGCTAAAGGCAAAGATGATTAAATTTTTTAGCTAAAACTTATCTTAAAGGTAACACTTTTCTTTGCTGAGAGCACTTTTTCTCCTTTTCTTCCATAGATCTTATGGTCCAAACTCATTGAATTTAGGATTAGATTGTCAACTATACCAACCTGATATGATTGTAACTAAAAATAAAAACTTTAGTTCATCTCCACAGCCCCGTCTCAGACAGACTCATGATTTCAAAGGTCTTTGAGAAACTAAAATTATTTAATGGGCTGCCATTACCATGTAGGATACCCTAAGTGTCAAGGAACTCAGAACAAAAGTCCACTGATCTAATTGTTAATTGCCTGACTGAGTGAAGTGGAGAAATGATCAGCTCATGGATTTTTTTTTTTTTTTATGATCCTGATGATTGGACCTACAGTTGCCCTACCATTGAGGTACATCCCCAGTTCTCTTGTTCTTTCTTTCTTTCGTTTTTTAGTTTTGAGACAGGGTCTTGTTAAGTTGCCTCGACTGGCCTCAAACTTGGCCATCCTTCTGCCTCAGCCTCCTGAGTTATCTGGGATTACACTTGTGCACCACCATGCCTGGCCTGCCAAGGGTTATTCTGAGATAAAGTAGAGTTCTGCTTTCTGGTGTTTCAATCCTTTAAAACCTGGGTTATATCGATCCAGACCAGTTTCTGAGCCAAAGTACTTAGCAAATCATTTTGCTTTCAACATTATTCAAGTTTATACCAATTCTATCTATGTTACTGACCAAAAAAAAAAAAATGTTTGATTTTAGTAACAGTTTCCTCATGTAGTTGAATTAATCAGCTACTGCATTCAACTCAGAAGATTTTCAAGTATGTATTTACTGTTGTTCTTTTCTCTGTAAGAAAGTTATCATGTGCTCTCCAATAAGTAGTCAAATATGCATCTGCATTTTTAAAAAAATATAATTGCATGGTCCAATCAGGTTTTATTTTTCTAATAAACTAACACAACTTAAAAAATAGTGAGCATGGTGGCAGACTGGAGGGGAAGAAAGAGGCAAAGCATATTCTTCTTCATCTTTTGGTATTTTTAGTTTTCATTTTCTAGGATCCTAGAGTTTCAGCCTTTTCATACAAAATACCTTCCATAGACAAGGGCCAAATACAACTAGTTAACTCAGAAGACATTTCATCTTTCATGAGAATTCTCCCATTCTTTATATGAAAGAAAAAAATTCCTCTTCTGCCTTCTAGTTATTTTTCTATTTTCCTATGTCAAAAAGTAGTTTACATATCAAGATCCATATAGTTTTCTGTCTGTTCTGTTTTGTTTCATATATCCATTTTATCCTGTATTTTAGTTTACTATGTGGGTAAGCTTCTTACAAAATTGAATGTTATTAAATAGTATCAGATCAACTGATCTGATGGGTTTTTTCATGTCTAAAATGCCCAAGTGTCGTTTTTATTTGATTCAGAGTAGTTATTTGAAGGAACTAGAAATGGAAAGATTTTATTTTGGGGGAATTGGTCACATCTTTATGAATCAAACTTAATAAAGCTTTTTTTCTCCTCTTTGAAGCATCTCTATGTAAATCAGCTTCTGGGTGTTTCTAACGCATGCTTGCTGATTTTCTAGTAGCCTAAGATTGCTTCCAGCTGGATAAAAAAAAAATACCTGGATACGCTTTGCTAGCACATGTCGTCATTGAGTACTCCTTCTAATGATATACAGAAGCTTGATTTAGATTGCATTTTGCTCAGTCAGCATGTAGAAAATAAGAGCATTACTTGGAGTCTAGTGTGCACTGATGGTGTAGGGCTGGCAGCCTTCTGTAAATATTTTCCAAAACAAACAGTTTGCATTTATTAAAGTCTTCTGAAGGCGTATTTTAAAGGTCATGAAACTATTTGTTCCTTGAACTAGATTTTTATACTCAACGAAAAGTATGTCAGTATGCACACAAAGCAAGATTCTGTTTATCACACCAGTCATTTCTTAAATTACTTCTCAATGTTGCTACACCTCATTTAGTTTAATTAAATATAGGTCATTAGTTTGCTAAAACTGAAATTAAAAATATAAACAAAGATTTTTTTTAAAAAGAGGTCAATGGAAAAATCTACCAAAAAAAATTCTGCTGAACAGAAAAGGAAGTAGAAAGAAGAGATTATATGCTTGGTCAAGATGACCTGATCACATAGCTGCTAAATGCAACATGGGATCCTGGAACAGAAAGGAAAAAGGACGTGCAAAGAAAAATGTATGCAATTCAGAGTTTTATAAATTAGAAATATTGTACTACTGTTAATTTACTGGCTTTTGAGAGCTACACTCTAGTTTGATATGAATTATAAACATTAAGGGAAGCTGGGTGACGGATATTGAGTTTGCTCAAAGTCTAAAATTTATTTCAGAATTTGATGTTTCAAAAAATTAGTCATAATTGGGTAACTTTAATAATAATCATGCTTTCAAAGGTTAAATAATAATTTTATATCTTAAGCTTTTGTATCACTTCTTTAATGTTTTTTCCCCCTCCCTCCTAATTATTGGAAATTTAGGGGAGAAAATGTACAGAACATATCAAGGATAGCACATCAAATGCCTGTATACTTACAGCCAGAACAAATATAAACATTATGTCATACACACATAGACAGAACTTTACACATTCCATTGCTAAGAAGATAGCTCTATAATTTTTATTTGTGGGCTATTTTGTCCAACTCTGCATTACTCCAGTGGGAAGAACTCCCTTAATTCGTGTTCTCTTGCTGTTTATAACAGATTTTAAATGTGCAAGTGTCCGGTGTATGTATTCTTTTAAGTATTCTCTGAGGCTCTGGGTTTAATGTGTATTGTGACATATAATAAGATTCATTTTATCCCAAGTAACATATTTAGTATGTTTCCTACAGTAATAAGCAAAAAGAAAGGGATGATGTCCCATGGGAGAAAGGAGAATTAATAGCCCTGTCATGAGTCCCAGAGATTATTTTCATATTTTTGTGGTAAAAGTGTAAGTTTATAAATGACCCTTTCAGAAATTTGTAACCATTCTTTGTTGATCATCACAATCTTTTATTACTGGTCACTTATACCAACATTCAAACCACTTGAACATCTTTTTTATTATTATATGCAGCATTTTTTAAATGTAGCAGATAATGTTAAATAAAGAGATCACTAAGACTCTGTCTTAAACTTAAAAGTTGTTCCTTGTAGGTGAACCTGTTTGTAGGGTGCCACAGATATACAGTCACAGTAGGCTGGTGTAGCAGGCAGGGACAACACCCGGGAAGGAGTTAAATTTGTCCTGTATGTCTTGAAAATGAACCATACCTTATTTCCTGATAGGTATGTAGAAAGAAGGAAAAGACAGGGGACAAAAGAAAACAGGCAAGGCACATTTATATCTGTACGTAATGTATTTTCTTGATATCTTTAGACAGTGCCCATTTCCTTTGTCCTCATCCCTGGTGTTAGTATGTTAAGTTCTCAGTGCCAACAATGTGTTTAAATAAGCCTGTCCTGATGCAGGTAAGCCTGAGATACATGAAAGTGCAGACTAAATGATCAGAAAATGTAAGAGTTGAGAGAGAGGTGATTTTGGGGGGAAATTCAAATGGGGACAGAAAGAAAAATGAATAGCAACCCAATTAAATTCTTAGTCTGAATAAAATAATTGTTAGCACATAAAGTGAACAAAAAGAAAGCCCAAAGTAATAGAATTTGTATGAAAACAGCAAAGTGTTCCTGTTCAGCAGTAGTCCATGTGCTCAGCAGTCAATACTTTTATATATTTTTTACTTTTTAAAATGTTCCTTTTTTTTTTCTTTCTTTTTTACTGAGGATTGAACCCAGGGGCATTCCACCGCTGAGTTACATCCCCAGCCTTTTTTCCACTGCTGAGCTGCATCCCCAGCCTTTTTTATTTTTGTTTTTTGACGTACAGCTTCCCCCAAGTTGCTAAAGTTGACCATGAACTTGCTATTCTCCTGCCTCGGTCACCCAAATTACTGAGATTCCAGGTGTGTGCCACCATACCCAACAACAGTCAGTATGGTAAATGCTCTTGATTTCCCCCCCTAAAGCTTACTGAAATCTCAGAACTTTAGAGAGAATCTGATGCCAAAGGAAATTGCAAATTATTTCCTTGATCTATGCGTACCTAGTATGTTATTTAGTAACTTCTAGTTCAATAATGAATACTTGCATGTGTAAATATTAAACTGAAGATGATCCAGAATGTCCAGTTGCCTTATAAATAAAACTACAGGAGTTGCACTTTTTTAAGAAAATAGGGCTGATTATGGGTACTCAATCAAAAAGAAAGTATAATTATAAGCACAAGAGTAGAAGCTGGAGCGGTGGCTCTGTGGTTATGGCACTTGCCTAGCATGTGCGAGTACGCAAGTTTGAACCCCAGCACCACATACAGAGCTAAGTGTCAGTACAAAGGAAGTCACATGAAAAAAAACTAAATAAAGATTGTTTCTCTCTTTCTCTCTCACTTAAAAAAAAAAAAAAAAGAAACCACAAGAGTAAAGAAGTTCACTGAAATAGATTGGAAAGAGAACAGAAGACTGAGGGTTATCCTTCAAAATGCCATTGCTTAGAAGATATCTAATCAGTTGGGGTGCTTTGTATTGCAAGTGACAGAAAGAAAACAACCCAAACTGGGTTCATCGGTGTCATGAAGGTGAAAAGCTCCAGGCCAGTGCTGTCCTTAGCAGCATCCACTAGGTTTCTTCCTTCACATTGCCCAGCTTTAGCCTTAGCCTCCAGTTGTTGACACCATCCTGCACTTCCACTATCTTCCTTTTCTATATGATTAAGAAGCAAGAAAGGTCACTTTCCCCAAAGTAGCAGCATACCTCATTGTTGGTTTAATGCTCATCCCTGAGCTAAACCCAACTGCAGTGAATATCGAACAAGAAAAATCAATGAAATGTGGCAAGTTCTCAGTCTGGATTATAGCAATGGCTGGGCCAGTGCCTGACTCTATTATAAGGTCTCTATCTGAGGCATGTTGTGCATCCTCCTACCCTTCTCAGGACTCACCTGAGTCTAGCCCACTTTCCTCGTCTTGTTTTAGTCTTCCTAATTGACATTTTCCTGAGGTTTCAGTTGCTACCTACATAGTTTAAATGTTGAGTGTCACACAAAGGCCCATGTGTTGAAGACTTGGTCCCCAGCCTAGCACTGTGAGGAGGAAGGTACTGTGGACCTTTAGGAGTTGCAACCTTATGGGAAATCCTTAAGTCATTGAGGGCCTACCCTCGAAAGAGATCATGGAACTCCAGTCTCTTCCTCTTTCTCTTTGGTTTTTTTTTTTTTTTTAAGAGAGAAGGACAGTGAGAGAGAGAGAGACAGAGAGAATCAGTTTTTATGCAGTTTTTCACATGGCTTTCATTGCTCCAACACTTAGTTGTGTACGTGGGTGCTGGGGTTTGAACCCGTGTACTTGCGCATGCCAGGCAAGCACCGTAACTGCTAATCCATTGCTCCAGCCCCTTTCTTTGCTTCTTTTTTTTTTTTTTTTTTTCTTTGCTTCTTGATCATGAGATGTTTCCACAATGATGTGCTGCCTCACCATCTGCCCAGAAAAATTGGGCTATTCAATCATGGTCTTGAACCACCAAAACTATGAGCCAAAATTAACCTTTTCTCTTTCCAAGTTAATTATCTCCAGTTTTTCATTACAGTAATATGAAGTTAACATGCTCCCTTTACATTTTATCTCTTGAACATTCTAGCCATCCCATTCTCTCTGTCTAAGCAAATAAAATAGGGTTTGTATAATGAACAGGTGTATGTTTGTGGGTTTAACAGTGCACACAGTGACATAATAACTTTCAACATTTCCGTATTTGGTTTTTGTTATTGTTGTTTGGTACTGAGGATTGCACCCAGGGGCTCTTAACCACATGAGCCACATCCCTAACCCTTTTTATTTTTTATTTTGAGACAGGGTCTCACTAAGTTGCTGAGTCTGGCTTAGAACTTGGAATCCTCTTTCCTCTGCCTCCTAAGCTCCTCAGATTACAGGCCTTCTCCACCATGCGTGGCTCCATATTCATTTTTATAATAATTCAAGTCTAGAAATTTTTTTTCATTCTGTCTTTCCTTGTCAAGAAATACTTATACTTGTATAACTTTGAGGGAGTTAAGAAGGGCCTTTCATCAATCCTACTTAAAGTTCTTCCTTTAGAAGAGAAATATAACTTTCAGAGTATATATAAGGCATAATGATAGAAATTTTATGATTCTAGCACTAGAGTTCTTTAGACAAAACCTCAGAAACTGGATATACCACACCAGTATTTTAAAGCAGTTCCTACATAGTGAAATTACATAGCAGCTCTAGATAAGATTTTTTCATATTCTTCAAATATTATTAAATAAAAGCAACTATGGAGTAACAAAAACAATCTTACTCATCTCTGTGCATCAGACAAAATGTTGAGTCCATTCTTAAAGATACTTTCAGAGGTAAGTATCAGCGTTTTCATTGATAGTCTTCTCTTTGATAGATAATTACCTTTGCTTCTGTAAAGTTGCCCTTCATTACTGGGGATTGAACCCAGGACCTCATGCATAATAGGCAATATACTACCACTGAGCTGCATCCCCTTTTTAAAAATTTTTAATTTGTACATTATAATCATACACAATAGTGGGATTCATGATGTCTTATTTGTACATGCATATAATCTGGCACTCTCATTCCCCACCACTTTCCCTTTCTCTCCCCTCTTCCACATTCCCCATTTGCTGTATTCTACTGATCTCCCTACTACTATTGTTTTTATTTCAATTAGTGCATTATAATTATATATATATGATAATATATATCTGCAGAATAAATTATGGTATATTCATACATGAACATGGCATAATTTGGTGGATTTAATTCCCCTGTATTTCCCAGACCCTTGCTTCCTCCCTCCCTCTCAATCCCCTTCTTCTACTCTGTTGGTCTCCTTTCTGTTTTTGCAAGATCACCTTTTTTGTTTTTATTCCTTTGCTCTATAGCTTCCATGTATAAGAGAAAATATTGGTCCCTTGATTTTCTGAGCCCGACTTATTTCACTTAGCATGATGTTCTCCGGTTTCATACATTTTCCTGCAAATGACATAATTTCATCTTCTTTATGGCTGAATAAAACTCCATTGTGTATTTTCTTTAACCATTCATTTGTTGACAGGCACCTAGGCTGGTTCCATTAATTTGGCTGCTGTGAATTGTGTCACTGTAAACATTGTGACACTGTAAACATTGGTATGCTTAGCCAACTTTCAGTCTGTTTCCAATTGTATTCTAGCTTCCACATATGAGAGAAAACCCAACTAACACAGGAGTAAAGTAGAGGAAACATGGGATGGGGGGTGGGAATGCAAAGGAGGGAGATCATGAACTGGCATCAGCTTCTGTCAATATCCATGTGTACTTTAACGTGTGGCAACAATTCCCTCCTATATAAGAGTATGTTGAACAAATAAAAAAAAAAAACCAACCAACAAAAAAGGAAAAAAAATTGGTATGCATGTATCACCATAGTACACTGATTTTAGTTCTTTAGTACAAATACAAAGGAGCAAGATAGCTGGGTCGTAGAGTGGCTCCATTCCTCGTCAAAATTTTGAAGACTGTCCAACTGCTTCCAAAGTGGTTGTACTAATTTTCATTCCCACCAACAATATATGAGTATGTACCTTTTTCCTCACATCCTTGCCAGCATTTATTATTATTTGTATACATGATGACTGCCATTCTAGTTGGAATGAGATGAAATCTCAATGTAGTTTGGATTTGCTTTTCACTGATTGCTAAGGATGTTGAACATTTTTTCATATATTTGTTGGCTATTCATATTCTTTTAAGAAATGTCAATTTAGTTTATTTGCCCATTTGTAGTTGTAGTGGCGGTGATGGTGGTGTTAAGTTTTCTTTAGCTCTTTATGTATTCTAGGTATCAGTTGCCTGTTGGAAGAGTAAGCCTGTACTTCCCTGTACCATGTGAGACTGGGGATTGAACCCAGAGCCTCATTCATGCTAGATGCACACTACCACTGAACTATAATACCAGCCCTTTTTATATTATTTTGAGACAGGTCCTCCCTAAAGTTGCCCAGGCTGGCCTTGAATTCACAGTCTTCCTGCCTCAGCCTTTTTAGTAGCTGTGATTAGTTATGTTTCTCAATAAGTCTGTACTTTTATAATCCCATTACAGCACTTCCTGGATGATGAATTGATGTGTATCATTTAGAGATATTTACTGTGGAGAAGTCAGGAAACACAGTGCAGTTGTAAGGAAGCTATGACTTAAGTTATAAGCCCCATTGATAATGATGGCTTTTGATTCTTGAGTATTTTTTAGCCTGCTTGTATTTCATTATTTTCTGGGTTTTTTCTTTAGTCTAAGTGAAATGTAAATTTGAATAAAGTAAATTATATGAAGAAATGGAAATGTCAGTGACCATAGATCTGTTTAAATATAAGAGATTGATTTCCACCATAGTTTTTTTTTTCTTTTATAAAGAGAGAGGGACAGTGAGAGATACAGAGAAAGAGAGAAACAACTTTATTAGTTTTTCACATGGCCTTCGTTGCTCCAACACTTAGTTGTGTCCGTGGTGCTGGGGTTTGAACCCGGGTCCTTGAGCTTGCCAGGCAAGCGCCGAAACCGCTGAGCCACTGCTCTAGCCCCCCACCATAATTTTGTTTATTAGAAGTAAATAGAGATACAGGATACAGTTGAGGGGGAAACATTATCAAAACAGTAGCAATCAATGTATATAAACTTTGTTATCCAGGGGTAATGCCAAAGCATAGATAAACCACCTTGGGTTTCACCTGTTGCAGTTTCTCCCAGAAGAACTCATGCGTGAAATGGGTAGCTCGTGGAGGAATGACATCGGCTTCTGGGATGGTTCCCCCATCTTCCCAATCTT
>PVKS010031076.1:0-23774 GCA_004027875.1 Aplodontia rufa
GGGATGTCCCAGGCGGCGGGAAAAGGAAGTGCAAGGGCAAGTTCAAAAGCAGAGTCTGCCAGAAGCAAGAACAGGAAAGACCAGGATTCTTCCAGATTTAGGGGACTGGTCAGAAAGATTAGGACTCCAAGTCTGAAAAAGGAAATGTGCTGAGCCAAGCAAGCCTCCAAGAAACAAGGATCTGAATTGTAATTTTTTGTTGACTGCACCTAAAGATGGATTAGCACCGAAAATAACATTCTAGATGAATCCCTCTTTACTGCTCAGAAAAGTTACAGTATTCCCAATAACAGATTTTCACAAAATGCATCATTTTTTTTCTTTTGCCCTTAACCAAATCCTTTTTCCTTTGTCTAAAATCGAAGAACATTTTAATTCTGTTTGCATTGTTGGCTGAACATTAAAATTGCATCGTTGGTTTTCTCTCTCACTTGTTCTCATTTTTTATTTTATTGTTATTCAGTGCAAAACAAAAAGCTGTGATCAGGAAAAGACAATAGAGGGATGGCTGGAGGAAGCCTGTCGAAAAATAACCTCCTGCTTTGTGGTTTTGCTTCTCCTCAAGCCCAAGATTCTCATATGCATAAAAAGGCCAGGAATTTATCACAAATGGCAGAAAATTGCATCCCATTAATTTCAGAGCCTTTGACTCTGACAGATCAATCCTTAAGAGCAAGTAACTGCTCTTGAACATGGAGGTTGTTCAAGAAAGAGAATAAAATGTATTTTGCTTATCTATTTCGTATTTTAGGAGAATATATTTCTCTGTATTATCCAGAGAAATTTTGCTGAAAATCTCATCCGTTTGTTTAGAGTCAACTTGCCTGTGTAAGCCCTCCACTTCAGCATGGAGATAAAGCTAAGAAACTAGGGGTGAGGTCGGTGACAGGAGATCTCTTACAGGAACAAGTTAAGAAAAGTGAGATGATTTTTGAAATGAAGTGAATTGCTTGAGAAGCAGAGACTGAAAACTCAGGATCTTTGAATCGTTGTTCCCTCCATGTTCCTGACATTTGTTCATTCAGTCTTTGCTTGAATTCTTCTATTGACAAGGAACTCACTACACTCCAAGACAGATCATTCCATTTTTAAGCAGTTTAACTGGAAAAAAGGAACTTCCCCTGCAAGAGGAGGAACTGATTTCCTGTAACATTCTCTTATTTATATCAGTTCCACCTTTCAGAATCTCCCCCACAAACAATTCTTCTTGTATTGCAAGGCCTCTTCTTGTCTGCCTTGGGTTCAACACGCCTGATTGCATCTCCTGAAGCTTGCTATATCAGACTTTTAAAATCCAAAATAGGGGCTGGAGTGGTGGTTCAGCGGTTGCAGTGTTTGCCTGGCATGCACAAGGACGTGGGTTTGAACCCCAGTACCAAGTACACAACGAAGTGTCAGAGCAACAAAGGCCATGAAAAACTAAATAAATTTAGTTATTTTTTGAAAGAAAGAAGGGACAGAGAGAGAGAGAAACTATTTTTATTTAGTTTTTCATGTGGCTTTCATTCCTCGGACACTTCGTTGTGTACGTGGTGCTGGGGTTTGAACCTGCACACTTGCGCATGCCAGGGAAGCACCGTCACCGCCGAGCCACCGCTCCAGCCCAAAAATTTAGTTTTTTTTTATGAAAAACTAAATAAATATTGATCTCTCTTTCTCTCTGTTTAAAAAAATAAATAAAATAAATAAAATCCAAAATTCCAATGTTGCTACTCAAATTCAGGCTTGCTATTGATCTCATCACGTTTAGGAAACATTGCACAGCTGAGGCTGAGGGACTGGAAGCGACTGTCTACCACTCAGTCTTCCCAGCAGATGGCTGGTGCCACCCTGCTCAACCAGAGGTTACTCCTACTCCTCCTCCTCCCCGACGGCCAAGGCCAAACGTTATAGGAGAACATGAATTTCTTATGCATTTTCGGGTCATGAATCATTTTGAAAAGCCAATAAAAGCTAGGGGTGTCCTATGCAGAAAAATGAACATCATATAAAATATGTGTTTAGTTTCATCAAATTTACATGCTCTCTTCTGAATCCCGCGTGTGAACCGAATCCCTCCCCCACCAGGTACAGAGGCTCCAGGTTAAAAATCTTTGCTATTAACCAAGCTACACATCACGTCACGAAGTTCTCCAATGGCATTTTAAAGGGTTTTCAGTTGGGAGCTTGGAACAAGTCAACCCATCTACCCATCCTTTCCAATATCACGAGTCCTACAGCAGGCGTGTGGCTCTGAGCAAGACACCGTCTCCTTCTCAGGGAGCTCATGGTCCAGTGGACAGAGAGCATGTAAGCAATTACAGTTACATAATTACACTCTTATAATGACAGCATTTTAACAGGTATAAAAACACTCAAGGAGGTGAGGTCCCTCCCCCAGCTGTGGGGATTTCCAGGACATTACAGAAAAGGCTGCTGAGTCCTGAAAAGGTTTCATATCACATTTTTAAATTGACTTTTTTTTTAAAATCCCAGCTTCAATACTAATTTAATAGGCCAAACTGGCCCCATTGTCAGCACAACATAATGTGTCATGACAAAGACTCCCTTGTTCCTTCGCCGCCCCCCAGCCTCACAGTAAATGCTCCGAGAAGCCATTCTCCTTGCCCCACGGCCACCTCCTCCCTGGGCACATGGCACTGATTTCTCACAGCTGCTGCTTCTTCCAAACATCCCAGGCCCCCAGGCAGGCAAAATTGGGACACAGCTCCGGTCGCTAATGAGGAGATGATGTTCCTCTAATGAAAACAGGACATGGTGCTGGGAACCCACCGCAGATGAATAATTACAGCCTAATTAAACACCGCCTTTTGTTTCCCACTCATTTATTCAGGAGTAAATGTGAATGAAGTCTCAGCTCTGACACATTCCTATGGAGTCTCTAAGAAGGTATATCTCCTGTACACCACTTGGTGCTCTTTTTTAAAAATTAGGATGTGTATGTATTTTTTTTTGCATTTTTATTTCTTATTTGTTCAACATAGTCTTACATGTTGGAGGAAATCGTGGTTGAACGTGTGGATATTGACAAAGCAAGCTAAGGCGGATGCCAGTTCATGATCTCCCCCTTTGACTTCTCCCTGTTCCCATGTTTCTCCTACTTTACCCCCATGTTAGTTGGGCTACTCATGGACCTCGAGGGTTTCCCATTGCATTGATCACCCCCCTCTACTCCCTCCCTCCAGCTTCTTTGACAGCCTCCTAATCCCTCCCTCCCCTCCCTGCTCCTGTATGTATTCTTTGTCGGTGAAAATGCTCCTTTTAGCTCTGGATTCTCAGCTTTGGATTTTTTTTTTCCTGAACAAACTGCTTCTCAACTGTCATTGGCATAATCCTCCCCATGATTAAATACATTCTTCAACGCAGTAATGACCAACTCTTCACTGTTTCTTTTTCTTTTTTTAAGAGAGAGGAACAGTGAGAGAGAGAGAAAGAGAGAATCTTTATTCAGTTTTTTCTGTTGTTCTGACATTTTGTTGTGTACTTGGTGCTGCGTTTGAACTGCATCCTTGCGCATGCCAGGCAAGCGCTGTAACTGCTGAGCCACCGCTCCAGCCCTCAACTCTTTACTTTTGATGCCCACTGTAGCCAGGAAGGGAGGGTGAGAAAAGATCTCAGCCCAGGTCTTGGCTAAAAGGGGATATCATCATTTTCTGGCATAAAGCTGCGTTGATTTGGGAGGGGAGGCAACGCCTCAAGGGCTTGTACGTGGCTTCCTCATAGCATGACTTTCTCATCTGTTCAGAAGCTTGCCATTTCTCTGAATATTAGAGAAGTTCATATTCAAATGCATATCCAAGCCCAGACATGTTTTCTCTGCACTAAACAGGCTAATCTAAGGGAGCTTCCTCTGGCATAGAGCATCCAGGGCCATCTGTATTTTGCAGTGATCACTGCCCCAGATGGACAGGAGACAGTGCAACTGGTGATAAAAGAGAAAAAGCAGAGAATTAGGAGTTATGGTAGTGATTAGTCCTGTGTGTCAAGATGGCACTTCCTGGCCAGTTGGGTCCATTTGACTGGTTTGGGCCAATGAAAGGTAAACAAAAGCAATTCGACATTTTCAAACGTAAACATTTAATTACCAACATGGGAGCCTCCACAGTATTCAAGCCAGCAGCACTCCATTGACATTGGCCCTTGAGTAACTGTGTTGAGCAGATCTGTTCCAAGAATGCACATTTATTTATTTATAAATTACATGCATGTACTACCATAATTAACCATACCTCTAGCTCTTTAGGGTGACGTTCATCCCTAATAAAAATAAACGTAATTCACATTTCAAAAAGAGTGTCTGATGATCTTTCTTTTCTTCTTTCTTTCTTTTTTTTTTTTTTTTTTTTTTTTTTTTTTTTTTTTTTGCCAATGACTTGTCAAACAGACTAGATCATCATGGTTTTACTGCCTAATGTGGCAGATCAGAACTCATATCAGGAGGAGAAACCTTAGTTCTACCTCTTTCTGATGGCTCACTCAACTGATTACTAGTGTTAACTCCAAACCTCAGGGATCCTTGCAAGCCATTAGTCTATTTTATCAGACCTAGTTGTTTAAAGCTCAGTTACATGATCTCTAACTCAATGAAAATTAAAAATTATACAAGTACCAAAAAATGTGTTGAACAGTAAGGCTTTCACCGTAGCCTTTCTAGTGTGGGACCCCCCACTTTGGCCTCTGCGTCTCTCTGGGTCACACATGGTTCAGAACCATCCAACACATGGGCCAGGTAGGGTCTTCAGAGTCATTCCTTACAGTAAACAATGGTAAGTATAATTTTTCTTCTTTTTCAATTATAAAATTCAGATACTGCATTTTATTGATTGAAAGTTGTGTATTTTTCATATCTCTGAAATTAAGAAGTGTCATATCAATAGCATGTCATTATTTAGTTTTTAATAAAATATCCTTCCTAATGTACAAAAAAAATGGTAATCAATGGCGTTTTTGGTAAATAAAATATAGTAGATACAAATTTTAGGACCTTCTTCCCTTGATCCAAATGGATTATTTTGTGACTGTTTATAAATATGCTGTAGAATTTTGCTATTCAACATGTGCTTTATGGAGCTGCATCATGGGTGTCACCTGGGGTTTTCTTAGAAGAGCAGACTCTTGGGCCCTGCCCTCCTGAATCAGCTCTACATTTTTTTTTAAAGAGAGAGAGAGAGGGGTGGGAGAGAAGAAAGATAGAATCAATTTTACTTATTCATCTGGCCCTTGTTTCTCTGACACTTAATTGTCCATCTGGCACTGGGGTTCAAACCGGGTCCTCGCACATGCCAGGCAAACTCTTCCACCGCTAGGCCACTACTCCAGCCCTCAGCTCTGCATTTTAAGGAGCTCCCCAGGTGACCTGTGTGCTGGTGTGGGTTTTCGAAGCCTTGCTCAGTGGCCATTGAAATTTGGGGCTGTCCGGTGGGAGCTTACATGGTGTTTGGTGGGAAAGGACATACTTCAAGGCAAATGAATGCTTAGTCACCTAGAGAGTGTTCGTTCTTTTAAGACTCAGTTCTGTGGGCACCTTCTCAGTGGTGTGTGGTAAATGTTTAACAACTGGCTTTCTGGAAAAGACAGAGACACACATACACACAGTTATATATTTTCCAGTATCTATGGTATACAGATGCCTCCCACAACTGATTTTAAGCTTATAATAACTGTTTGGGTGGCATTTCTGGGAATTTGGTGATGGGCTCTGTGAAGCAGGTGCCTCCAGCTACCTCCAGCACATCCTCTGAATGCCCTCTGGGAAGTCCTTCCTGCAGCTTCTCCTCTCTCTTACCTATGTGTATCTCCTTCTAGGTAGAACCATACTGCGCAACTTAAGCATAGTCACAGCCTTGACGGTAGCCAGAATTGTGTCCACCCACCACCTCTCATCCAAAGATGTCTGTGTTCTAGTCCCCAGAATGTCTAAATATGTTATGCTGACTTTCAGATGAGATTTACCTTGATTGTCTGGGTTGGTTGATTATAATCCCCAGGGTCCTGACAGATCAAAAAGGAAAGCAGGAGAACTCCACTGGTACAGTGTGAAAGTCTCCATCAGAGTGCCAAGAGTGTGGCACCATCTGATGCTAGAAGAGGCCAGAAAGTTGATCCTCCCTTGGAGGCTCAGAAGGAAGGCAGCCCTGCCTACGCCTTCAGTTTAGTGAAACTGAATTAGTGAGACTGTTTAAAACTTCTGATCTCCAGAATTGTAAGATAAAGACTTTGTGCCTTTTTGGTAACCAAGTGGCAGTTTGTTACAAACAGAGTTTGTCTCTGTAGATCAGTGATTCTAAATCTCACTGCACATTGGGATCATTAATATGTGAAAATGACAGATGCTTGAATACCTGCAGGAGAGGTTCTGATTTCATCATGGCTGGGGCATTGGATTTTTAAAAGCTTGCACAGAGGGAGCCTTGGGCTCCTTATTCCATTTGATAACTCACACAGTAAAACCTTACAATAGCTTGTTAGCACCGCAGAATTTCAGGTCCTAACTTGATCTGCAGAATCAAAGTCTTCATTTTACCTAGGTCCCCAGGTCATTTGGATGTGCACTGAATCTGAGGAGTGCCACACTAGCTCCTGGACATTTGGAAGAAGGAGGCTGGGTTTCCTCATCTGGTATTTCCAGGACCAGCAGTGCCTGGCACAGATTGGGCACTAAGGAAATATTAAGTAAATGAATGACTGACTTCTGGACCACCCAAAGAGCTCAGATGCTGGGTGGATATAGAAATAAACTTCATGGTTTCATGCAGTTCCAAGATGATGGTTTTAATTTTTTTTTTAAGTAAGGGAGTTGTTTTTTTTGTTTTTGTTGGTTTTTTTTTTTTAAGAGAGAGGGACAGTGAGAGAGACAGAGAAAGAGAGAAACAACTTTATTTAGTTTTTCACATGGCCTTAGTTGCTCCAACACTCAGTTGTGTACGTGGTGCTGGGGTTTGAACCTGGGTCCTTGTGCTTGCCAGGCAAGCACTGAAACCACTGAGCAACCACTCCAGCCCCATAGGGAGTTGTTTTTTTAAAACATTTTATCTGAATATGTAAGCCATCAGCAGCTTCCGCCTGCTCAGTCTGTCCTCTGCATGGGTGATATCTTCAAATTCAGAGATCTTTCAGGAAATGCTTGCTGGGGGAGAGGACACAGAGGGAAACAGGATGCTGAGTATAGGAGGTCCACGGCAAGAGCAGGCGATTGGGTGGGGGTCATTCATTCCCAGGGTGACTGTACAGATAAGTGGTACAAGTGTACTGGAGTTCAAGGGTCAAGCTTAAACAGACCACACAAGCCCAGTGCCAAGTAACCAGGGATCAAAATCCAGAGGTGACTACTGGACAGGGGAAGGAGGAAGTTCAAATACCCAGTCTGGGTTCAGACAAGGCGAAAGGGAACAGGCAGGCCTGTGTGCTTTCTGTCCCTTCGTCATTTCCATCTATGTGATACTGTATTCCAGATTCCAAATCAGAAAGAGAGAATCCTATTGGCCTAACTTGGGGTCCATACTCTACCAAGTAAAATGACCGACAAGTAACATGAAGGACAGTCCACCTCTTTGCACAAGCTGGTAAAATTGTGCTCAGCAGAAATGAGGTGATTCCTGCAAAGAAAACCAACATGCTGGTAGGAATGCACAGGTTCGGGCTAGTTAGAGAACTTGCTACATGCTTGCATAGGTAGAAAGCAATCGCCCTGGAGTTTGAACCCAGGGTGACCTGATGCAGAAGCTGGCACTTTCAGGACAGCATGTGGTCTAGTAAGAGCCTTGTCCTGGGACCGAGACATCTGGACAGGGCAAGACCAGCAGCAACACCGTCGATGGCCAGCTCAGGAGTTTCCATCCATGGACAAGGCTGAGAGGGGCAGCAAGGAGGAGCCAGATGCGCGTCACAAGACGGGGAGGATCTGCGGCATCACCAATAGCCCCACCCCACTGATCCCAACCTGGGCTGCAGTCCCTCTTCCCATGGTAAATCCCTATATTAGTTTGCCAGGACTGCAGTAACAAAGTACTACCAGACTGGTGGCTTGCAAATAGAGATTTATTGTCTTAATAGGTCTGGATGTCAAAATCAAGGTGTTGGGAGGATTGGCTCCTTCTGGAGCTGTGGAGAAAGGATCTGTTCCAGCCCTCTCTCTCTCTGGCTTGTAGGTGGTCACCCTCTCTGTCGCATTTGACCGGCGAAGCAACAAACGACCACCGTGGTTTCTTTAAGATGTCTCTCTTTATTCGCTAGTGTATGCAGTTTATATAGGCAAAAATTTCTTAGTTTTCCGCATACATCAAAGGTTACAAGCAAGTTACAATTTACCAGACCACCATCAATAACTCGAAGAGAATGCACAAAGAGAGATGGGCATCAACCATGAAGGAATGTGCACCTGAGTTCGGGCGACGGTCAGTCTACAAAAACAATATAATCAATCTTCTCTGGATAGACCTTTAATTAACCTTCCAGGAACTGACCTGCTTAGAGGCACGTACTTTTACGTCAGGCCTGTTAACTCCCCACACCTCTCCTGATGTCTCTTCACACCATCTCTTCTCTGTGCATGTCTAAGTGCAAAATTCCCCTCTTTATAGGATGGGCCCTATTGATTTAGGACCCATCCTAATGACTTTATTTATTTGTACCAGGGATTGAACCCAGGGGTGCTTAACCACTGAGCCACATCCCCAACCCTTTTTATTTATTTATTTATTTATTTATTTATTTATTTATTTGAGACACAGATTTGTTAAGTTGCTTAGCAACTCACTAAACTGCTGAGGCTAGCTTTGAATTTGCTATCCTCCTGCCTCAGTCTCCTGAGCCACTGGGATTATAGGCTTACGTTTGGCCTAATGACCTTATTTTACCGTCTATAAAAACCTTAGTTTCAAAAAAGATCACATTCTAAGGTACCAGGTGTTAGGATGTCAACATATGAATTTTGGAGGAATGCAAATCAACCGATAACAGCCCCTTTCTTGGTGCCCAAAGAAAATTACTGTCTACCATACGCTCCTCCCTAACTCGAGATAGGACTGTACTTGGGGCATGTTATTTCCAGAAGTTTTAGAGCATGCACTATGTGTTTGGCATTGAATCTCAGCCCTCATAGGACTTGTAGGCTGGCAAGGGAGACAGATTTGTGAATGGAGAAGTACCCAAAGCATTTGATGTCATGGTGGATGGAGTTTGCATAGTGGTGCAGAGCTCAGAATCTGGAACCAGTTTGCTGAGTTTGAATTCTGGCCCAGATACTTACAAATCATGTGACCTTAAATAAATTTCCCATCCTCTCTGTGTCTTTGTTGTCTTATCTATAAAACAGGCATGATAACTTAAGAACCTTATTGGTTGTTAGGAGGGTTCAATGAGTAAAGATTTTGAAAAGTGCTTAGCAAATGCTATGGAAGTGTTTGTTAAAAAAAAAAAGCCATTAAAAGTGACCAAGGGTGCTAATGAAACAGAGGAAAGATATCTAAATTAGATTTAGAAGGCTTAGGTGACCACCAGGGAGGCTTCCTAGGAGTCAGTGCAATTTTATTTTAAGTTGCTGAGGAAGTTGGAGTTCTCCAGGGGCATCTGTGGCACATCATTAGAAGTATAGGGGCTGGGGAATGGTGGCTTCTCTCCTCTGGAATGTGTCCCAACTCTTCCTCCAGGCACAGCGGGGGCAGGATGGTCCAGCTCAGCCACACAGTCAATCTTGGGAGAGGAAAGGTAAATAAAAATCATAACCCCAAACCTGAGCCTTCTAATTGACTGGAAGGAGAACGGGCTTCTCTCCGGTGAAACTCACAAGGCAGTTTTTGCAAGATTTGAATCCAGGTCCAGCTCCTGCCATTACCAAATGCACATCTGAGTTGCCCCTACTTAGGACTGACTCAGGACCCAGTGTTTCTTAAGCTCTATCCCACTGTTACTCCTACCACCAAAACAGCTTTTAATCATCTCAGAAGCCTTCTACAGTCACCCAGTCATTTCTAGAGAAACGGCAGTTTTAAAAATTGCCTATGTCCAAAAGGCCCCACAACCAAGGGCATGGATCATTAAAGACAATCTGATTCCTACAAATGACAATGACAGCCACCTTTGATGTGAGTCTCAAAAGTGCTAATGTGCTCCTTTGCTGACAGGTGGAGAGAGGGCCACAGTGACACTCTCTGCCAAATGGGGGAATGCAAAGGGGCAAACACTTAAAGACCTCTTTCTGGGGTCTACAATCAGAAACCAAAGCTGGGGACTCATATATAGCCAAAGCACCTCTCAATCTCTTGGCTCAGTCACAGGGTGTTATGGTTTGAATGTGAGGTGTCCCCCCAAAGCTCACATGTGACAATTCAGGAAGGCTGAGGTGATATGATTGGGTTATAAAGGCCTTAACCCAATCAGTGAGTTAATCCCCTTATTGGGATTAGCTGGCAACTGTAGGCTGGTGGGGTGTGGCTGGAGGAGGTGGGTCTTTGGAGGGGTGCCTTTGGGGTATATAATCTGTATCTGGCCTGGAGTTCCTCTCTCTGCTCTGCTTCCCAATGTGACTCTTGAGCTCTCTGCTCTCTGAAGCCATGCCTACCTCCATGATGTTCAGCCTCACCTCCAGCCCCAAGGAATGGAGCCAGCCTTCCATGGATGGAGACCTCAGAAACCGTGAGCCCTCAAAGAAACTTCTCCTCCTAAAATTGTTCTAGTCGGGTTCTTTAGTCACAGGTGCGAAAAGCTGACTAAAACACAGGGCCATTGTCACACCTCTCCCCCAAGAGCTCCAAGGAGTATATACATTTATTATTGGGATCACTCATTATTTTCATTTCTTGGCTTGTTTGGAATTTGTTTCTTTACTGTGCAGTGAGTTATGTTAGGGAGTAGATTAACAAGGACAGTGGTCCCCACGGGGCCTCCACCCACTTTTTTATGAGGAGCTCTGACACCGAGAAAGGCCTCCACCTTGGGGGTGTTTTCCTTCTGAAATGTCACATGTACTACCAGTTTTAATGAGGCCGATGTGTGTGCAGTGATTAAGAAAATTAGTTTCATGCCGCATGTGAATGTTTCTTGATCGTAGGCAAAACACTGAAACTGCAGAAGAGCAGGCTATTAAGTGCTTTTGATGGGAAGGTAACGCTCTGGGGGGAGATGGAGCAGGCGGGCAGTTTGTGTGGGAACCAAATTTGCCAGCCCCCTGGAATCCCCGAAGAAGCCGCTGGAGTTGCTCCTTTTGCCGCCCATCCAGAGAGGTGGAGGTAGTGTGTTCCAAAGAGGGAAGAGCAATTGCACAAACGACTGGGGTTAATGTCCCTCCTCTCCTTCACCTGAAAGCACAAGGGCCAGCCAGGGGATGCACTTCTGTTCTTTGCCTGAGCTGCTGTCTCCCACCTGAGGCCCTGCCCCGCCCCGCCAGTGTGCTCACTGTAGGGCACCAAGGGCAGGGGTCTACACCTCTGTGATGGAGTAGGGGAGGGGAGAGAGGACCCCAGGTTCAGCCATGCAGAGGGAAGCAATAGTTGGTAAAGGAACAAAAGGATCACACCGCTTGGGTCATGTCAATGTCCCAATACACACACTTCGGGATGTTTTAATTTAATCTCTACAGCAATCCTAAAGGTAGCATCTAGTATTCCAATTGACACATGAGGAAACTGGAACTGAGGGAGGTAGAGGGCTCCAAGTAACCTCTTATGAACGGTGGAATGTAGATCCAAACTGTGATTCGCCTGACACCCAAGTCTCCCTCCCCCTCCCAAATACCCACTGAAGGAGCCAGATGTGGTTGTGCAAGCTTGTAATCCCAGCAACCCAGGTGACTGAGGCCAGAGGATCACAATTTCAAGGCCAGTGTCAGTAATTAAGCAAGACCCTGTCTCAAAATAAAAAATTAGAAGGGCTGGGGATGCAGCTCAGTGTAAACACCCTGAGGTTCGAACCAGGAAAAACACAATCTGCATCACTGAAAGGGTCACACAAAGGGTCAGCTCCTGCTAAGACATATTTGTAGGTGCATTAAAAAACTCACACTCTAGGGCACAACCTGTTCCCCTGGTTATCAGTAGCTCTCATTTCTCCACTCATCAGGGACAACTGATTATTATGTAAATGAGGGACAGCCAAGCTATTGTATCTGCTCTATTTAAAAGTAAATAATTCCCAGAATTGGGTGCTCTAAGTATTATTAGAAACAAATTATTTGTGACACCCACACACACAGAGGTTACCAAAGGTAAATGGTGTTTAAAAGGCAATTTCCCACCCATTTTGATCCAGTCTCAAAAACCAGAATTCTGAGCAGTTCCCAGGGGATCCTGAAGCCTGTTGCATAGAGTCCCTCTCCTGCCCCTTGGAGGAACGCTGTCTTCAGTATGCTGTGTCTTTATCAAGTCCTGGGGTAGGGAGGGAAGAGCACTGAGAATGGGGTCAAGAATCCCAGGCTCTAATCTCGCTCAGCTGCTCCCCAGCTGTGAGGCCTCAGACTGCTTTCTCTGGGCCTCCCCAGGGCACTGGACTGGTTGATCTCTGGGGCTCACTCCAGTTCTAAGAGTGGAGCTTTAGAGGCAAACCCAGGCCTGGCCATGGGGAGCAGCGTTCGGAGTGGAGGGAGCTGGAGGAGCAGGTGAGGAGGGGGGAGGCTTAATGGATACTGTAAGCAAGGCCCGGTGAACAACAATGGCCCCCAGGATTTGCAGGGCGGAAAGCCTACAGACCTGGATTTCTGGAGACTGTTTGCAGCCCAGCCCCAGGAAGAGCCGACTCTCTTGACGCTGTCCCATTCACAGACAGATTTCAGAGAAAAAGACTTTACCTATACCAGTGCTGGGAAGGGATTGTAGAGCAGGGAAAAACACTTAGGTGGGTCAGGATCCCCACATTCTTCTTCCTCTGATACTAACCCTGTGAGCCCTGTCCTGCCTGAGTTCCTTCCTGCCAGCCATGCCATAAACAAGGCTCTGAGATTAGATCCACAGCCAAGGCTCCTTTAGACCTATGATTTGATGATTCTAAAACATCATTCCCACTCTACAATACCTCATATTTTATAGAGCCTGTCACCGTCATCAAGCTGTTGAACAAAGCCCCACATTGCTGCACACATCCAAGGTGAATGAAGACGGATGGAGGGAGGAAGCTGTCACAAGCCTCAATTCTATACAAACAAAATGTCTCTGCTCCGAATTGCCACTCGTACCTCTGCACATGCTCCAAATTAATGTGCCGTTACTACTTGACAGCCTGTTTCTAACATCGAAGCTGAAATCACTTTGCTCCTGAAGCAACATCAGGAGGGGGCGAGCACAGCACCAGCTGCGCCTGTGAAACGGCCTTGTGTTCCAGGCAGATCCTCCTCATGCTGCCCTTAATCCAGGCTACAAAGAAACCGAGGGCCAGGAGCAGTGTGGGGAGAGAGGGGAAAGCGTCCTGTCACTCTGCTTTGTGGTGACCTGGCTCCGTCTCAGGGTCCTTAGCCAGCTGTGGAGGAGGAAGAGGGACAGTGGCAGCTGTGTTGTTTTAGAGTCTGTATCCTGTGTGAGCTCTGCAGCCCTGGGAGCAAGAGCTGCCATAAAGAAGGGGATGGTTTTTTACCCATTTAGCCAAAGCCCTGGTAGCGAGGGAAGAGTGTAAACGGCACAGAAAGAAATAAAATCCCCAGCTCTACCTTCCAGCAGCCTTGACCCATATCTTTGTCCACTTTCTGCCACCAGGAACTACCTGCAAGGCCAACTGGAGGGAGCCAAGGCCAACAGGATCCCCCTGGGCTGGAGAGGAGCAATGTGGGCCAGTAGGCAGGGCGATGGCCTGGAGCTCTCATTCCACCCCTGCGCTGGGGATCACTCTCTCTCTGATCTCCCATTTTGGCCCACAATTCTTTAATTCAGAGCCTCATAAACCCTCACCCATGTGGCCATCGCCTCTTCACAGCTGTGAGACTGTGCAGGCTGAGGGGACAGGCTTGGGCCTGGGCTGTGAATTGATGGGCCAATGTCTCTGCATCTTGCTTTCATTCCAAGTCCTCTTAAAAAAAAAAAAAAATTGGCCTGGAGCTATGGCTCGGCGGTTATGGCGCTTGCCTGGCATGCGCAAGAACACGGTTTAAACCTCAGCACCCACATACGCAACTAAGTGTCAGAGCAATGAAGGCCATGTGAAAAACTCAATAAAAATTGATTCTCTCTGCCTCTCTCTCTCTCTCTCACTGTCCTTCTCTCTTAAAAAAAATTACAGTCTTTAAAAAAATTTTTTTTTAAGGAGATGGAGAAGGCAGGGGAGGGGGAAAAAGAAAGGAGTTATTTTTATGTTTTCATCTGGGTTTTGTTTTTCTTCCACTTAGTTGTGTATGTGGTCCTAGGGCTTGAACCCGGGTCCTCGTGCATGCCAGGCAAGTATTCTGCTGCTAAGCCACCACTCCAGGCCCTAAAATCATAGTCGTCTAGGTAAAATGCTATTTTTAATTGTAGAAAAGGCGCTCATGGAGCAGCTGTACCAGGACAGACTCTGCTCCTGCTCCCTTGTTCTTCCTCAGGCTCTGCACCCCATGTGGACTCAGCCCTGTCAGAGCCCACTTTGATGGCTCAGGCTGCTGCCCACAGACGGCCCAATTTGGGCTGACAGGTAACAGTGCTTAAAGGACAACTGTTACTACAGCTACTGACTGTTACATTTCAGAAGCTGTCCAGATGCTGGGTGCACCTTACCTCATGTAATCTTCGCCTAGTTACATTGGGTAGATATTATTATTAGTGCCAGTTTACAGATGGGAAAATTGCACTTCAAAGAACTTAGATTGCCTGAAGTCATAGTGTAAAAGTGACAGAGCCGGGATTTGAACCCTCAGCCCAAGCCCGTGCCTCACTGTCCTTTTGTGCATCTACTACAATGCCAAGAGACAAATACCAGAGTTGGGAATGGTTAGTGGCCGCCTTGTAATGCGGAAGTTCCCAAGGCGTGTTCTGCAGAATGAGCCCTAAGGTGCTGGGCAGAGAGCAGGGTGCCTGTCAAATTCGTACTTTATTTTCTGTCTACCTCATGGAGGTTCACGATGCACAGCAGTTCCGAGAAGTTCCCTGGGAAGTGACCAGCCTCCTTGCCTGATAGGGCAATTCACTGAGGTAATATTTTGCATTTTGTTCTCGCTGTATCTTCTTGCCCTCAATCCCTTCTCCCTAAAACAGTGTCTAGTCTTTTGTGGCCCCTTGACTGAGGGGAGATATGTTTTGTAGGATCCCAGCAGCCATTCATTGCATACCTTCGTGCCTTTGCTTGGGGGACTTCTAGATTCTTCTAGAGGGGAAGGATAGAGTGAGATAGGGAGGCAGAAGCAGAGAGTTACAAATTCTCCAGAATGGAAGGGCACAGTGGTTGGGAGGTTCTGGAGAAAGATCTGATTGGCCAGTTAGACTGTATGTTCCTTCTTGAACTCTGAACTTGTGGGCACACCTGGGTCACATGTCTCTCCTGTCACTGGGAGAATGGGAAGTGGGTGTATCCCATAGAACAGGTGACCCACAGGAAAGAAGAGGGATGAAGCACTCTGCCTGGACACCCCTGGGCCACAGGCTGCCCCGTCCCTGGGAGAATGAATTGGGTTCATTCCATGGAGTGGGTTACCTATAGGGAAGAAGAAGGTAGAACAGGGCTTCCATCAGATTTCCCCAATTTTTTTTTTTAAGAGAGAGAGGGACAGTGAGAGACAGAGAGAGGAAGAGAGAAGCAATTTTTATTTAGTTTTTCGTGTGGCTTTCATTCCTCTGACACTTTGTTGTGTATGTGGTGCTGGGGTTTGAACTTGTGTACTTGCGTATGCCAGGCAAGCACCATAACCGCCAAGCCACTGCTCCAGCCCTTCCCCATTGTTTTAAGGCCATTTAACAGATGAGAAAATCAAGGATCAAATTGGTTAAATAACTCACCAGAGTTCACAAAAGTCAAAAACCATAGAGCTTAGACACTAAGAGCTCCTGCCCCAGCATCCCCAGGGGCCCCACTATTCCATCTCTGAATACTGGGGCTCATCGTTCAGTGTTTCTAAAATAGCCGAAGCTGCAGGGAGACTAATGATATGTTTGGGATCTCTGGGCCCTCAAGGGGCTTCTGCTCTGCTCTATTCCTCTTCCTCTGTCTTTCCCTAGTGGGAAGGAAAGAACGGGGCGACCGAAAGCAACCTTTCATTACCCCTCCCAAAGCCAATCCACAAGAATGGGAGATGAGCTGAATGTCACCATTTAAGACAAACATTGTCACAATATGCTCACACCAGCATGCCGAATGGTTTCTAAGGTGTATTGCAAGTAATTTGTTACAGGAGTTTACTGATGATTTTTTTTTAAGAGGGAGGGACAGTGAGAGAGAGAGAGAGAATCAATTTTATATGGTTTTCATGTGGCTTTTGTTGTTCAAACACTTCATTGTGTACACTGCTGGGGTTAGTACCTGTGTACTCACGCATGCCAGGCAAGCGCCATAACCGCTGAGCCACCGCTCCAGCCCCTGCCAATGATTTTTTTCTTCTTCAAAAAACAAAGTGGAGGGGCTGGAGCAATGGCTCAGCAAGCTAGGTGCTTGCCTGGCTTGCACGAAGACCCGGGTTCATACTATGTATACAGCGAAGTGTTGGAGCAATGAAAGCCACATGAAAAACTAAATAAAGTTGATTCTCTCTTCCCCTCTCTCTCTATCTCTCTCACTGTCCCCTCTCTCTTTAAAAAATAATACAAAGTGCAGACAATTCAAGATTATCCTCTAATAACACCCATTATATTTGCTTGTATTTTTTTTCTGTCTTTTTGAGGGGTGAGAGAGAGGTGATAAAGCAGATAGGTAGGTATTTGTCACTATGCTGGGTGTAGCCGTGAGAGATTGTCTTACTTGTGAAAAGCCTGGAATGGTTAGCAGTTAGTGATTTAAGGGGAGACTTCTATCCACAAATACCTCCTCAATACCTACCTTCAGTTCCACCAAGTGAAGATAAATGCTCTAAAAGCTAAATCTGGTTAGGGAACGTGTTTAGCAGTTACTCACATATTAGTGTGAAATACAGAATACAAGAATAAAGCATTCTAGAGATCTCAGATGAATGGAGGCATTTCTGAACTCTCTCAGATAATAAAAACTTCTGAAGGATTAAAAAACATCAAACTTTAAAGTGATGCTTTAAATAGAGTTGAAAGTTTTGGGTTAATAGATAATTGTATGCAAAATAACTTTCATACTAGCAAACAGCTTCCAAAATGAGTGAAAAAGTAGGCAGCTGATTTTTTTTTTCCATTGTGGAAGAGTGACACTTTATTCTGTTTCTTTTGCCATCTGATTTTTTTTTTAAACAAAAAAAGTTTTTTTTTTAAAGAGAGAAGGACAGTGAGGAGAGAGAGACAGAGAGTCAATTTTTATTGAGTTTTTCATATGGCTTTCATTGCTCCAACACTTAGTTGTGTATGTGGTGCTGGGGTTTGAACCTGTGTACTTGTGCATGCTGGGCAAGTGCCATAACCACTAAGCCTCTGCTCCAGCCCCTGCCATCTGATTATTTTTAATGTAATATCGTATAAGAAAGAGCCAGAGTGCATGGCCATGTTCATTACGGCATTACTCACAATAGCCAAGGCAGGAAAACAAGTCAATTGTCCCTTGGTTTATACTATGGAATATTATTCAACCTTAGAAAGGGAGGAAATTCTGTCATGTGCTGCAACATGGATGAATCTGTGGGACATTATGCTAAACGAAGTGATCCAGTCCCACAAAGTCACTCCACTTACGTGAGGCTTCTAAAGCAGTCAGACTTAGAAAGTAGAATTGTGGTTGTCAGGAGCTAGGAACTGGGAGGCAGTGGAGGGAGAGTTTTGTTCATGAGCGTAGAGTTTCAGTTTTACAGGAGATTCAATGCACAACCATGTGAATATAGCTGACCCTGCGGAACTGCACGCTTAAAAATGATTAAGATGGCAATTTTTTTTTTTTTAAAGAAAGAGGGGACAGTGAGAAAGAGAGACAGAGAGAACCAATTTTTATTTAGTTTTTCATGTGGCTGTCGTTGCTGAGACTTCGTTGTGTACATGGTACTGGGGTTCGAACTCTCGAACTTGCACATGCCAGGTAGGCACCGTAACCGTTGAGCCACCGCTCCAGCACTCAAGATGGCAAATTTTATTATGCGTATTTCTCTTCCAAGTGCAGGGGATTGAACCCAGGGTCTTTGACATGGTAGGCAAGCACCCGATCACTGATGTACACATCTATCCCTTTTTAATTTTTTTATTTTGAGACAGGGTCACACTAAGTTGTTGAGGCTGGCCTCGAACTTGCAATTCTGCCTCCGCCTTCTAGATTCGCTGGGATTACTGGTGTGCACCGCCTACCCCGGGGAAACAAAATGTTTTTCCTTATATTTTATTAGAGGCTGACTTTCTCACACCCCATATATACTGGAAGACGGT
Organism: Aplodontia rufa; assembly: GCA_004027875.1. Taxonomy (NCBI): domain Eukaryota; kingdom Metazoa; phylum Chordata; class Mammalia; order Rodentia; family Aplodontiidae; genus Aplodontia; species Aplodontia rufa. Next base: position 18,405 of record PVKS010031076.1, read on the forward strand.
GACAAGGTAAAGACAAACGTGTGGGGTGATGACCTCCCAGGGACTGCCCAAGGCTGGCTGCAAGACTCACACATGATGCCATGATGTGGGGTGCACAGAGGCCCCTTGTTGCAGAATTTTACACAGTTGGCTACCGGAAAGCCAGCCTGGCCAGCAGGCACGCACAGTGTCACTGTGATGCAGCCTTTTGGGTGGGAAGCAGCGGGCTAACACAGCATTCCCCAAGGGCTGCTGTTACTGGCTGTGTCCACCGTGGACACCAAGATCCTGTCAGCAATAGGTGAAGGCTGGGGGCTCTTTTCCCAGTAAGATTCCTTTTATGAAAATGCTGGGAAATATTCTTTAATTTAGAATTCAATAAAGCTAAGAGGTTAATTGACAATGCTAAGTATCACATTATGTAATGAGAACTACCTAAAATTTATTGCAGAGTGGTGTGACTGAAGATTGCAGCTGGATTCGCATGTTGACATCCACGCCTTCCAAACTAAGGAACTGATGATTCTGTTGATTTTATGTTATCCAAGTCTAGCTGATCTGCTTCTTCGATTCCATCTCATTCTCGACTCCTACTGACCTGGGTTCAGACTGATATTTTCTTTTATCAAGGCTCTTGTTACTAATTGCACAGGATTCTCAATCTCGACATCTGTAATTTCTCCAAGTTCAGATTTTAAATAACAAAGGCCACATGAATTGCTATCTAGGGAGGTCGCCCCTTCCAATGTGTTCTGCAAAATGCCGACTGCCAGTTATTTATAACCTCTGAAATGGCTCCTTTCTCCACTTGCTGTTCCTCGCCATCATCAGCATCTGCCTGCCTCTGCTCCGTTGCCTCTGCTGTGGGCTGGGTTGAGATCTGGCTCCTTTTAGTAGCAAGAATTAATTCCAGACTGAATCTGATCTTCCTCGTTTGGAAAGAAATACAAATTCTAGAACACTTCTTGAACAACCCCGTTTAGCATACCCCTTTGGCTTCAGCTGACTCTAAGGCTTTACTCTTTTTAAGTATTTCATGTTTACAGATGAGGGCCACAGTGTATGGGTGTGAGTTTATCCACCATGCAAAGATGCCCAGTGAAGGAGGCCAGCAAGGCTGAACTCCAGTCTCCCAGGAAGGGAGGCCTTATCTTGGCACAAAGGCAGCAGCTTCTACCAAGCCATGTGCTGGTGAAGCTGCGTCTGTCCAGAAGGGATATCCTTTTCCAACTTATACATTCTGTAGGCTGGCATCAGCCTCCCCTGAAACAGATGCTGTGGGATGGGGAACTTGGGTTTTTAAAGAGCTTAAAGAAAAGTTCACAGGATTGTTCAAGGAGGAAAAGTCAGCACGACCATTCGCAAAGTGGAAGTCAATAATGATTCCCCCAAAATTTAACCTCCTAGCTGAGCACATTGTATACACCTGTAATCTCAGTTACTTGGGAGGCTGAGGCAGGAGGATTGCAAGTTTGAGGCTAGCCTCAGCAATATAGCAAGATCCTGTCTCAAAACAAAATTAAATAAATAAATAAATAAAAAGGATTGGAAATGTAGCTCAGGAGTAGAGAGCCCCTGGGTTCAGTCCTCAGTGCCACAAACAAACATAAAACAAAATAAAAACAAAGATTAGTAAGACTGTAAACCTCTAATCCCTGGCGACTCTCCACTGGGATACGCTTCACTTTCTCAGTCTCTTTTCTCTTGTTTTCCTACTTCATTTCTAAAATGTAAGAGATGATTTTTGCATGTGAATTTGGGAAAAAGAGGGTTTAGATAATGTAATAAACACCACAGAACACAGGAACTAATTCAAAGATGCATTAAACGCCATAACCCCATATATGCACCCGCTGGTCCAGTGGGGTGATTCTCAGGACTGATTACAGCGGGCCTCGGTGAAGGCGGCTGGGGGCCGTGGGATCAGGCCAACATGCATCGCAAGGGCAGTGTCACTCACCCAGGCAATGCCTGTCCCCAAATACTGCTCCTCCGGGCTTCCCTTTCATTCTCTCATCTTCTGCAAGCTCTCTCTTGCTGCGTTCTGAAAATCTCGCTGCCTCCCAGCCACTGTGGTTCGCTTTGTTCGATGCTCTTTGTTCTTCATGCGAGTGGAGTACTGCTGAAAGAACAACGCGGTCTTCAGCCAACTCTAGTCACTCTGCTCCGACATTACCTCTCAGGCTCAGCAGGAAAGGCGGGAACTAACGTCTTTGAGCATCTACTACGTAATACATGATTCTAGACGCTGGGAATATAGTGGCAATCAATTAAAAAAATCTCTGCTCACACAGAACCTACATTCTAGAGGGGAGAGGTGAGTGAGAGATGATAAAGAAATGAGTAAGATGTATAGAATGTCAGGTGATGAAGTGGAGAGAAAAATAAAGCAAGAGAGCATGGAAGTAGGGTGCGTTTGTTGTTTTTCAAAGGGTGGCCAAGAAAATCTTCCCGAGATGACGCGGTTACGATGCTAAGGAGGTGCATGAGCCTAGACACACTTAAGGGACAAACTCCCAGTGACCTTTCGTCATTCTCATGCTTCTGATTGACGGCACTGGGTTTATATTTTACTAACTCTTACCTAGTATTTTAGTTATCAGTCCTGCAAAATAAAACACCCCACCACTAATTGGTCTTAAGCAACAAAATTGTATTATCTTACAGTTGCTTGGGAGTCAAGAATCTAAGTGTGACTTAGCTGGGTCCTCTGGCTCAGAGGCTCTTGCATAGGCCTGAAAGGAAGGTGTTTGCCAGGACTGTGGTCATCCCAAGGCTCAGTTGAAAGAGGATCCACTTCCAAGATTGCTTAGGAACCTCTTGGCAGGCCTCAGGTCTGCATTGGATGTGAGCTGGAAAAATCTGTTCCTTGAAGCGTGGACCTCTTCATAGGGCAGCTCGCAACAGAGCAAGCCTGCAAGAGAGTGAGCAAGACAGAAGTCAGTATCTTTTAATAACCTAATCTCAGAAAAAGCATGGTGTTAATTTTTGCCATATTATATTCAATGGAAGCGACTCATTTGGTCTAGTTCACAGTCACAGGGAGGGGATTACAGAGGGCCATGAACACAGGAGGAGAGGATGATTAAAGCCATCTTGGAGGCTGTCTAGAGTAGAACAAGGGATTGTGCACCCTGTAGTAGGTGTCTGGACCACACTTCCCAGTCAGTTTTGCTTGCAGCAGTCAGGGTGGCCTTTATAAAATATAGGTGAGTAGGGTGCAGCGGGGCACACCCTTAATTCCAGCCACTCAGGAGACTGAGGCAAGAGGATAGTAAGTTTGAGGCCAGCCTCAGCAACTTAACCAGGTCCTAAGCAACTCAGTGAGATCCTGTCTCAAAATAAGAAATTAAAAGGACCAGGGCTGTGGCTCAGTGGTAAAGAGCCCCTGGGTTCAATCCTGGTGCCACTGCATAATGTTCTCCCCAGCAACGTAGCAACGATGTCAGTGACTGCTGGGGTGGCCACGCCCTGGAGCATATGCTGGGAGGGCTTGGGCCACCACCGTGCTATCAGAGGAACCATAAAACTGTTCCTTATGAGGGGCTGGAACAGCGGCTCGGCGGTTACAGCGCTTGCCTGGCATGCGCAAGTACACGGGTTCAAACCCCAGCACCACATACACAACTAAGTGTTGGAACAACAAAAACTCAATGTGAAAAACTCAATAAAAATTGATTCTCTCTCTCTCTCATTGTCCTTCTCTCTTAAAAAAAAAAAAAAAAAACCTGTTCCTTAGGAATTGGTAATGTTCAGACTGGGATAAGGACCTTTTCTCTAAAGAATCATACCTTATGCTTTAAGATCTAGCAAAAAAATATGAATGCAGAACCTACCTCAGTCTGTAATTTAGCAGAGCCCTTAATCTCAAATCAGCTTCAGGCAAAACTGTGACTGTTGGCTTGGGACTATCTAGACCCTGCTGAGAGTCAGGAAGGCCCAGGTTTCTGCCCTCCTCATCCACACTTATCCATGCTGCGTCTTCCTCCCTCAGTTCTTCTCTCATCTCTTGGGACAGTGGGAGGATAAGCCAGCACTGCCCAACCCAAAATCTCTCAGCCTCCAAGGCTGCCACTGGCTACACTCAGGAAGAGACGAGGCCCCTCTTGACCTTACCCTCCCTCCCTCAGCAGCAGAGGTTGACAATCTGACATCCAGAGCCCTGCCTCCCGGCATGCCTCACGCTTGCCACACTGAATTTCTTTCAGCTCCCCAGCTTGTCATGCCCTCTCAGCTACCCGGGACAATCTTCCCCTTTTAGCATCTGTTCAGGCTCAGGTCTCAGTGTAAATGTCACTTCCTCCAGGAAGACTTCCCTAACCACCTCATTCCCTGCCTGGGTGAGGCAGTTCTCTGCGTTGAGGGCACCCAGGCTTCCTCTGTAATGGGACTACCACCTTAGAGTCATAATTATTTAGTACTTCCATAGAGGCTCCCCACGATCAGGAAGCATGTGTGCTGGGCATCTGGTTGTTGCCTAGTGTTACTTCCCTTCCTCAGGGAAACAGTTTACAGACTTCCTTTGGGAATCCTTCCTCCCTCCCCACTTCAGCTGTGACTCATGTAGGACTGACACCAATACTCAACTCTAGCTGTGGAGCTTAAACGAACCTGGACACCCCACCTCCAATCTCCCTGCGACAGCCATGGGCTCAGGGTGGGCATGTGACTTGTGCTGGTTGATTTAAACTAAGCGTCAGGACTCTGCTGGGACCGGGTGAGCCCTGGTCTCTGTCTGGCCTGCTGGGCATGTGGCCTCCTGGGCTACTGGAAGCCACCCAGGATGGACGGAGGCGGGTTTGTGATAGTAGAGTCTGGCCAAGCAGAGGGAAGAAACAGGTCACACTGTTTGAGCCATTGGAAAAAGCATTGCCAGAAATTAGAGTACTTTAGTTTCTTTTCTATTGCTAATAACACAACACAAAGATTCTGTAAATTATAAAGAAAAGAGATTTATTTTGGCTCACAGTTCTGGAGAGAGGTTGAGGGACAACATCTGGTGATGGCCTTCTTGTTGGCAAGGTCCCAAGGGGGACTAAAGACAGGAAGCGAATGTGTACATATGTGTTCTGGTCTCTCTGTTTCTCAGAAAGGCACCCATGTTTAATCATGGAGACTCCCCTCAGATGACCTTGTATAATCTTAAACACCTCCCAAAGCATCCCCTCAACACCATAATCAGATAAATTTCCACCCTCGTAAAATCTCACCATGGAAATAAATCTCTACATAATTTTCAGTTTTTTAAGAGAGAGAGAGAGAGAAAGGGAGAGTGAGAGACAGAGAAAGAATCAGTTTTATTTATTTTTTATCTGGTTTTCATTGCTTGAACACTTAGTTGCATATGTGGTGCTGGGGTTCGAACCCAGGTTCTCTTGTATACTAGGCAAA